>JABBOT010000010.1:11801486-11949136 GCA_016165875.1 Acanthopleura granulata
CGTAACCATCTACCCGCCACATATGGGCTAAATGAATTTATGACTGGACATTAGACGGGTTTGCAATGAAACACGCGGATTTGGGCCTCATTTACTTTACGACAAATAACTTCAAAAGCTGGCTGGCTTTAACTCTGTTGTTAGAATATATAGGGTTTAGCTGCAGAGCACGATGGCCAAAACTGTTGTCTTACATCTTACAAATATGAATATGTCTAAGTGTATGTACTAAACATCGGTGCAAAATTTATAAGAACATAAGGTTACCAGAGTTCAGCTCCATTTGGATCAATAGCGGTCTATATAGGACACCAAACTTTTTCCTATCAGATCAATAATCAAACCAGTGATGATCAAACAAGATAAGATATAGCCTACATCTGAGGCTATGTACATTGTCATGAGAGACAGAAGCTAAACAAAGAAACGAAGAACAAATTCTGATGATGTATTATCCTAAATAACGGGATTTATTTGATTCCCCAGTGGCTGAGTGATCTAAAGCGCCGGCCCTAACACCACAATGTAGCCTGTATTACCAATGTGGTTCCAGGTTTGTTTCACTGGTTAACACCTCGGTACAAACCCTTATGACATGCACCAGCTAGCCTCAGCCTTTTTTAAGATGCCGAAAAGGTGTTGTTTTAAATAAGCATCCTTTCAACTTTAGCTTGACAGCTTTGTTACACCTTCAGATATTGCTTGGAGGTTGTTAGGATGTCGAAAGGGTGTTTCGTGTCAGTTAATGCCCTTTTAAGAACAGATAAGCATCTTTTAAACTCCAACAATATGCTTTTGTCTCTTGTAAGGAGTGACATGAGTGTTCATCACCACAGAACACCCTTTTAATGCAACTTCTACACCCGTGTGATGAAAGCTAAAAACATATTTAAATCAGCTTTAGCCACAGAAAGCCAACACTGTAAAATGTTATGGGCTGTTGTTTCATCACACAAGTGTTCATATGGGCGAATATATGCGATACGGGTAAGGAAAACCGTACACATTCATGAATACATGAATGGTGTGATCCCCAAAGAAAATGGAATTTCCTATGCTTGAGCAGGGAGAATAAAAAGGCAAATTAATTTCTCCAAGGCACGAAGTTATCGCGAGCAAAGAAGTGTGAGCGTGTGGGATGGGGAGAGCTTGGGTGAAAGTCTTAGCACGGGGTTTCCGGGTTGAAAGCTTGTGTGCAATAGAGCAACTTCAATCTCGTCCGTTATCCGAGCCGCTTGAAACGCCGTTTGTATGCCATTTTCCATCGTTCCGGTAGTACAACTATTCCACCTCACACAATATGACTCGGAAGATCAATCGGTGAAAAATAAGCTGGACGAAATTCTAAGCAATATTGATTCTTCCAAACGCGAGATCTAGGCGACAATTGATGATAAAATAGCACGTCTGAGTGAAGAATTTTCCCAAACGTCCAGAGAAGTCCAAAAATACAAAAGAGAGAAGGAATACGTGTGGAAGAGAGAGGGAAACAAGCAAGAGTTTGACTTTAACAGCGACTTGTTGGAACTACTAGGGACAGTACAGTGGGGCCTCAGATATGGCAAAACTGACTACGACGATGAAGTTGTAGAAGAATTGGTGCAAACACTGACCACCAGAAACAAGCACATAAAGATGGCAGATTCATCAGAAGGCGGTTGGGAGACTGTGAGGCAGTATGTAACGAATGAGCTGGCCACCGATTCAGACGATGAAAAACGGATCAGCCGTGCTGAGATGAGAGCCGTAAAGAAAACCAAGGCAAGGAAACAGCGACCAGATAGGTTCGACCTAATGTGCAGGCCTGGAGGCGGAGGACAGGGAGCACATGCAACACAAGGCAGAGCGAACAGCGTGAGTCTACCTTCGGTGACAAGCCCGATTGGTGTCCAGGTCTGTCGGAGTGCGCCCCCATGGGGGAGGTGGGGCTATGCGAAGTCAGGCGCCTGTTTTCATTGCGGGGAAATCCCTGGGGCCGTGAATGCCCATTCATTGCTGTCAACCCGCAGGTCCCTAGAGGAGCCAGGACTACCAGTCAGTTAAGTACGTAATGAAAACAGTGGCGATGACTTTAATAATTCCAGCGACAGCACTGGAGTAACAAACGATTATTGTGAATATGAAGAAGGTACAGGGGACATTATAGTTAGAGGAAGGTTTAAAAAACATAGTCAGTTTTGACGGGACATAGGGTCAACTGATTTTGTAATTGATGTCAATGAAAACGGGGATAAGATCCCATTCTATTTGAATAGAATAGAATAGAATAGAATAGAATAGAATATTTATTCGTATTGTGCATTAGAAGTTATGAAGCCACTTTAGGCTTGCTTAATTTGCATGGCCTGTATTTCCATATAAATGGGGACCCGTCAAACAGCGGGCAGCAGAAACTTGACGTCATTTCACTGAAGTTAAATGTTCCGTTCGCGACTCATAATAATATCATTACATTAAAAACAGCGCGGTGTTACAACAAATCCCATACATTATATCTTATGATATAATCCTATATTTGAAGTAATCAATGACAACATCGCTATCAAATAAATCCAATACAGAATCGAGTGTTTGGAACCCTTGTCGAATATGAGCAAAGTCTACACAGTCAACAAGGCTATGTTCGATGCTGTACTAAACATCGTATCCAACAAACACTGGAGTACAGCTAACATCCGAAACAAAATTGTGTGTTAGACGACAAGGCCCAATACGGCACCTTCTTAAAACGACCTGGTTTCTTCGAGACATACCATAAGTATAAGAATTATAGCCAACGACAGCATGAATAACATGCAGTTTATTACATACCTCAAAATCATTACATCAAATTTTAACTTTTGACAAAGGTTTATGTAGGGCAGCTGTCGCTGCCTTGTCTACGACTTTGTCTCAATTAAAACCAATATGGCTTGGTGTCCAACAGAATATGTTTTTTTTACATTTCTTAACAAATCTTTTTTTATGAATGTTAAATAATTTTTATGAATGGCTAACATTTCAAGAATTATTGGATATTTTAAATTTATTTTTCTCAATCGCCAAAATGAAAGATAATGAGTCACTGCATATCATTGCCTTCTATCATAAATGATAGGGTCAGGAGTATAACTCTCTCCTCGGCAGAGAAGATTAAAGATGAGAACGGAAGATGAAAACAGGTGACTCGCTGTTCTGAAACAGCCGCAGACGCAACCCTGTCCCCATCTCTTCACTCGTCAGTATATATAAATTTATAATCCGAAAAATTAGCTTTAGTTTCAGCAAAACTATCAGAGGATTCGTATTTGCTATTTTATATTTGCCTACATCAAATATCAAGTTAGGTTGTGGGAGACGCCAAGGAGGACACCCCGGAGAAGAAACCGGCGCTATGTCCTAAAGCTTGATGTTGGTTTCCACAATACGGTCCCGAACACGAACACCGAACGAAGGGATCTTGTTAGGACATTTAGTATATTTGTCCACATATAATGGATTGAAAACACAGTCGTAAACAGGGTTTGTTGGATGTGCTTTAAGCTTTGTAGCATATTGAAGGGTTATTTTTGTACGCCTGTGACGTAAAGAAGACTCGTTAGCCTCTACCAATAAACTCTCCACTGGTGAAGCTCAAAAAGCACCAAGGCTAAGCCTCAAACCTGGGTGATGGACCTGATCCAACATTTTAAGACAGGATTCCCTAGCGGAACCTTAAATGATGGATCCATAGTCTAATTTAGACCTCACCAGAGAACGATATAAATTAAATAACCGGTGGATCAGCATCGCGATCCGTGCTAGACACGACCTTAATTATATTATATCGAGAGCATTTGTATCTTTAGCGTTAAGCATTTTATATGAGGTATAAAAGGTAATTTCTTATCAAATATAACCCCTTCAATTTCCCTTCACTGGATCACCACAAAATTAGGCCTCGTGGTCTAGAGGAAATTTACGTCTATTACAGAAATGCATACCGACGGTTTTGGATGTACAAAATCTAACACACTTGGCACCTTTCTCGATTTCCCGATGTTGTTGAGACACAGCTGCAGTTGCCTTTTGATTTTATTCATATGTATAGCACAATGCACAGAAGGAAATCATCCACATATAAAGAACCCTCTGTGCCAGAGGTTAATGTTTTAGGCAAGCTGTTAATTTTTATGCTGAACAGTGTTGGTGAAAGAATGCTGCCGTGGGACATATCCATCTCCTGCTCAGGGGAGTCAGGAAGAGTGCACTCCGCCCGTACCTTAAACAGACGAACAGATAAACATTTGAGATATAAACAGACGTAAGCAACCCTTTAATCGGACATCTGAAAGGTCTTTTAAAATACCATATTTCCATGTTGTGTCGAAGGCATTTTCGACGTCAAAAAATATCGACACTACATGTTCATTACTAATAAAACGATAACGAATATAAAGTTCACATCGAATAAGATGATCTAAAGTAGATTGACTTTGACGAAACCCGCATTGTGTATTAGATAATAGCTTGTTGGTTTAAAGAAACCAAACAAGTCTATAGTTAATCATCGGCTCCATACTCTTACAGACGCAGCTGGTAAAAGCTAAGGGACGGTAATTATTTGGATCAGTATGGTCCTTTCCCGCTTAAGGGATCGAGACAATACACGCCTCCCTCCACGACGGCGGAAAATTACCAGTATCCATACATCACTAAGTATGTCCATGAGAGTCTCACGTGGCTCAGATGGTAAATTGTTCAGACCGTTAAAATATATATTATATGGGCCACAGACAGTATCGTGTGCCGTTTTTTAATGAGGTTTTAAGCTGATCAATGGAAAAGGTCGATTATAATCTTCTAAATTGTTAAAAGAAAAAGCCAATGTTATTTTCTCCTTTTGTTTCTCGATATGCTGAAGCCCATGAGTGTCATTGTGAGGGGAAGACTTGAAGATATTGTTTCAGCTAGTTTATTGGCTACATGAGATAGAGATGTTAATAAAGTATCATCATCTTTTGAATGCTGCACTTTGGTCTTATTGTATTTGCCCTTAGGGTTATGAACCATGTTTCAGACCATACGCATTCGTGCTTTTGATCTAATGCCTGAAACAAAGGTCCGCCAACAAGATCATATCTTGGACTTTATTAATCGACGTGCTTGAGCTCTAAATTTACCAACCTATTTTAGGATGTGTAAATTATTATAAGGACAATAACTAACATTTCGCTCGCCTTTTAAAGGCCTTACTGCCTTACTACAGTCCTTGTCATACTAGGGCTTACTTCTGGATTTTGGATTTGTTGAGGTGCTAGGTATGGTTTAACCAAGGATCATTTGCAGCATTGAAATTCTCTGTAATGCTGCTATCCTCACAGAACATCTCAAACGTCAATTAACCTGATTTATCGAACTTCCACCTAGATAGGTGTTCTAAAGAATTATAAGTGAGATGCTCTGGGACAAGAGAAATATGGTCACTATAATAATCATGCACATTCCAGGAAATCTCCGGGAGAAGTGATGGATCAGTAAAAGTGAGATTGATGGCAGAATATGAGCTATTATCTGAATGTAAATAGGTATTACAACCACCATTGAAATAACATGTTTTCCTTTTATTATTTATATTATTAGTGTCCCGCAGGGGGTTATGCACATCAATATCCCCCAACACTATGAAAGGGGTTCGCAGCTGTTCTTTCAAATTATGTAATTCAGAGACTTGCAAAGAAGAATGAGGAGAAATATATACCGAACACAAAGTGATTGTTTCGGACAAAGAAACACAGGCGGCCAAAGTCTAAATCTCAGTTCGCTCTTCCTCGTTAAAATAAGTGCTATAAAGTGCATAATTTGTATGAGACGTTTATCATTGTCTGATGTCTCCAGGTGGGTTTCCTGAAGACACAGGGCAACTGGATTTAAAGATTGAACTCGCAGTGTAATTTCAATAAAATCAACCTCATGACGTCCCGAATTCAACTGTATAATTTTGAGTAGAGAAGGCATTATGGAAGAAGGCGTATCGGGTATTTATGTCTGGACAGGAGACGACACCTTTTGTGAGATCGGCTAAGAGATCTTCCCGGTACAGATGACCAATCCCTCACGTCTGCACGCCTCCAACGGTGTAAACTTTTAAAACTTTTTTATAGGGTTTAGGGTGGCCTTATAGAGAGAGATGGTTTGTGGTCAGATTAAAAAAGCAGGAGAATCGGGTAACGCAGCAGGTTTTTCTATAAGATTCATGTCGGTTTGTGATGATGAACTGGCCGTGTAACCCAAGGGTTTCATGACGAGTTTCTGCTCTCTGCTCTTCACCAACTTGCAAATAGAGTGATGTTTGAACCCCTACCGAAAACGAGGGCTTCTTGACATCTTTATGTAGATATATGTAGATTTAGTAAGGCCATCCGTGGCAGAGAGCAGACGTTTCCCTTCTTGATACATTATTTTTAAGTGTTATGATTTCTTTTTCTTTCCTGAAGAAAGGACAGTCCTTGGAAGAGGCCCTGTGAGTTCCGCTGCAGTTGAAACATTTTATCGAAGTTGTGCAGTTGAAGCCCTCATGACCGACTTCCACACACCTAAAACAGACTAGTTTGTTACGGCAGTGACCCTTGCCATGGCCAAACCTCTAGATGGAGAAACACCGGGTCGGGTTAGGCATAAATAATTTACCCCCACATTACACGACCCAATACATTCCGATGTTGGGAGAGACGGTGTGTTAAACGTTACGAGATTTGTATGATCTCTCTTAATTACAAAAGGTTTGACGTTTATTATGCCCTGGTCTTTCAGTTCCTCCGTTTTTTCTTGTTCTGCCATGTCAAATTAATGCACTATTGTTTTCTGAAACATTTTATTAGAGTTTTAACACACTTCATTGTATTAACTTGTTTTAGTGTTCCTGCGTAGCTCTGCAATGATTTTTAATACAGAGGGGTTAATTTTCATCTTCACCTGATTTTAGTTTTTATTAGATATCACTAAAAAGGATGGGAAATAATTAATTTCCTAGTCTGTATCCAGTGGAATCTCGTATTTCCTTTTTCTACTTGCAACTCTTGAAGGCTCAGATAAGCACAGAGAAACATTAGAAGAAAGCAAATTGGAAAAAGACATATCCAACCGATTTCCTGATTCATAGCGCCGTGTCTTTCACCAGCCCGGGAGTGCCACTACATGTGTGACGAAACGGCCCTGCGAGTAACGAGCAGAACGAGAGGCGACAGCTCCACACCATCCTCGATAAAATGGATTTATCGCTCACGACCGAGCAGGCCTAATCTAGCGAATCTCCCCACTCCATTGTCCCTAAAGCCATCCGAACATCTCACTAAAAACGTCCAACACAGAAGGTAGTAAATTTATACCATAGCGAGATATGTGAAGGTTGATATCCGGACATCTGGTCTGGCGTGACCAGCCCAATGTTTGGAAGGGGCCATCCGAGCGCCCGTCTTTTGAGAAATAAGGGCCAAAGTGGAGTTTTCGGCGTTATGATCTCGCAAGACCAACCCGCCGTCAGCCACCAGGATCCCGTCCTCCCCATCACGGGACCCACCCCACGGCAAACAGTTTATCCCTTTTAGTGGCCTTGTACGACAAGACTTAAAATTTCAAGATTTATGCTCGTATGCCACCGAAACAAATGGATTACTATGGGGTAAAGCTCGGTAGCGCACCAAGAAATCTTTCAGGCCTTGCTGTTGAGCATATCGCCGGAAAGTTCCTGAACGACTTTCACAAAAGCTTGGTATTAAATTATGTGTTTGATTGTTGTTTAATGTGATGAAAAGACTTTTCATTTGTACAACGATGGCTAGTTTTGGTTAGAGGAAATCAAAGTTTCTGAGGGGAAACTACTTGATTTTTGCAAGTTAATGGCGATTTTCTTTCTGTGTAATGTAAAGTTATACAAATGATAGTCATTGTTGAAGGACATGTAGTCTTCAATGAACGTTAGGTAAAACAAATGGACAGAGGGGTATCGTCGACCAATGATTGTCACGAAGATCTCATGAAGAAAGAGAGCGAAGAGTCCACAAATGCCCGACTTAACCATTTACATGTGTGGATAAGTGTGCAAGCTAAGCTTTAGCAAAGCACGTTTTGTCAGAATTGCCTTATTTCCCACACAGCGAAATTTCTTTGTCTTCAACCAATTTCTCGTCATTGTCATTAACATCGGGTACCTCTACCAAGAAAGAACAAGAATATTCAGACAAATTATATCTTATACTAAACAGATGTATGCAACAAATGTGATTTATTTGAGGGGCCACAAAAATTTTACACTTCACACAATAAATTGATATAAGCATACCGCCCACCAGTCAGAATCATACAGCTTGATAATGTGAAGGTTTGCGCAGATCGTTCTGTTTTTGTAATTGATGTGAGGTTCTGCAAAATGAATCTGTACACAACTTCTCATACATATCACACGATATTTGAAGCAGCTGGTGTGCTGAAACGCTTGTCATGCTAAGCATTCAAAATGCCGAAGTGACATATTGTCAGATGAATTTGCTACATGACACTCAACAGCTCAAATCATAAACATAATTACGTAATAATTAATAGCTCCTGCGACGATTACTACCATGTACAGTGGTAGATTAATGGGTGGATGCATATTATTTGTAAGTAATATACCGCACTTTGAATGGGTAATTGGGTTCCCAAGAGTCGCTTTATCTACCATTACCAGCAACACTTAATAATATAGAACAGATGATATGTAAGGGTCATATACGAGTGAAACTAAAATTACAAATCCCGTTACCTTGCAGGAGAAGATAATGTTATAGCCCATGCTGACTTAGATTCATTCCTTTTCTTTTATGATGATGTGGTTGGGATTTGCAATACATTTTATAATTTCTTCTATGATGAAAAAAACATTCTCAGCCATTCAGTTAAACTGGAGCGTCGTTTTTCCGATACAACTTGTACATTGCGTAAAACTCATCAGTGAGTCTACTAGATCTCCATTGTAGTGGCGACCATAGTAAAAAGTGGTGAAAACGACCATGTGAAACATTTGAAAATTTGTCTTCTTATTTTGTGACTTTATCACAGTGATGTGATGGGACAAAGGAAATCATTATTTCTGTGATACAACTCAACATAATTGCTGTAATGACTGGGCAAACGGAAGGCGAGAGAAAAACCAGGTGGTGTATAAATTACATGGTGTACAAATTTTTGTTCTACAGCGTTTATTCAGGATCTCCTTAATACTTCTAAGTGACGAAAGTTTGCTAAACCACTTCAACTCTGGGTGAAAATGATCAATAGACTGAGCTACACCCTTTATGAAAAAACACAGTAGTACTTCAGGTTTTGAAAGAATTGTGTTTGTCTTCTTTGTAAAAAGATGTTTACCAAAGGTTGTTGTGAGGAGCACGATCTCCTGCTTCAACCGAGCCTGTGTTGAATTGTTCCACTCTTGGGTGTCTGGTTACTTCCATACTTTCCTTTCTACCTTTCTTTCTCTGTTCATTTCACAAAGCACTGGAAAGACGAAATGCTTTTCACGACGATGACAAAACGGTAATTACACGATTACACACAATCCTATCACGAAGAATTGAACAAAAAAATCAATCACACAATAGCTATTGGATTCTTCACCAATACTGTATTGACAACGACAGTCGTTGACACGTTAGGTAAGAGCAATTTCAGCCTTTGTATTTTCTACGCCGCGGAAATCAGAGAAAAGAAACGCGGACACAAGTCGAGAAAATTGAGCAGAAATTATATGCCTTTCCTTCTATGGACAGGTAATTTTCCGTCTCAAGAGCTAACATAAGTTTTTTTCATCGACAACCGCTTTTGAGAGATATTTGGATGCATGTATATGGATATCCAAGTACTTGTATTGTCCACTTTTGATATGTACGTTGCAAGTTAAATTCCTGGGCTATGCCCATTTGGAAATGCAAATTTTTGTCTTCATTTTGTATGCCATAATGACCGCCTCGAGGTCGGCGGAGCCAGTATCAATCCCGGGTCGAGTCATACCAACTTTATAAATGGTACTTGATGCAGTCTCGTTTGACGATGTGTTCTCTGTACCAGCATAATATAAAAATTTACAGCCTGGCTAAAGAATCTGAAAAGAAAAAAAAAATGATAAAGAGACGTAAGACCGAAATTCTGCACAATACTTAATGTCACTGTCAGAACTTCAAAATCTGAGCAAAGTAACTTTTTCTTCATAACGCAGCGTCATCGGGTTTAAACTGATCTGCTATACTGATGCTTTGTCAGTTGAGTAGCTGGGTTCGATATCTATTAAACTGCCATCACTATCATGACTATTGCTGTTTCTCTCCACATTACCATGACTGCCTGCAGTGAATGTCTGGTTGTCACTCTTGTGGCATTTTTATTTTTACTTGCATCACTGTTTTCACGGCAGTAGGAATGTTCCTCAACAAAAAATACTCCCTTATAAACCTCATTCTCGTTGTTCCCACGTTTCACTGATGGAGTGTCTATCTGGCGGTTAATCTTTTTTCTACCAGGCTTGGTGGGATGATCTCTACACCTGCCAAATATGGTTTGAACAGCATCCTTCAAAAGACGACGTCTCATGTTTTGGTGTTTTGGATAACAGTCCCCTGTTAAATATAAAGAACAGATCTGTATGCTAGTGTCTGCCTATTGCAATTTTTCACAATGTCTCTTCATGTTTATAATCCATTTATGTGATAGATCTTTGTCAATTGGGAACCTGTCTGATGATAAATGTCTGCAGTGTTCAAGCCTAGTGTGACTAGAACACAAAGGTACACGGCAGTAGTGAGGCATTTCGGATTTCTGAAAGAAAGCAGAACAAATATGTCAGTATAACTGTAGGCATACTATACATATTAAGCACCAATCGAATTACAGTTGTGCAACAATTTGACCTGGCAGTAATATCTTTAACAGTGGTGTCAGATATGACCCGCCTATTTTCGCGTTCATCGTCGTGTGGTGAGATAAAAGTAATGAAAATCAACTAACACAACATGAAACATGTTTCGCATATCTAGAATACAAATAATACATGATATATTTGCAATCAAGAATATGCCAAAGAGATTTATTCTTCTTAAAACAATCTTCCTTTCTAAGCTAATGTCCTGGATATATATGATATATCATAAGTACAAAGGAGTTATGGAATTTTAATTGGAAAGCAGGTCTTACTTACAGAATAGAGATCGCGTTGTTGTTGTTTCATCAATACAGCAGGGTTTACATGGTGCAAAATACTATATTTTTACATTAGACTTCAGTTTTATGGCGGATACTCTCAAATATGTTGATGGATAGTTCTATTTATTCCTTACCCCGACCGTTGTTATGTACAGAAGTCGGTCAGAGCTTCTGTTGGAAACAGGCGAAAAGACCGCTAGGAGGCGCTGAATAGGATAGGGGCCAATTTGCTGCCTCGCAACTTAAAAAATCTAAAAAATAAATTGAAGGTGATTTTCTAATGTTCAACCCAGACTCCTACCACTAATTGCCCAACACTTCCGCGTTTTCTCCTTTAATCGGTCTAGTAAAAACATAATATGAAATAGGCATGGCCTAAAACCGAACATAATGTAGGCCTACATCACAGCCACAATAAATACTGATCTATGTTTAGGCCCTGAAACAGTACTGAAGCAAAGAATTTTTCAAACACATAATTGTATTGCTGCATTTGGTGCATTCGTTTCTCCTTACTTTCTACTGGTAATTTAAATAAGCCAAAAACTGGTTAAACTGCAAAGTCTACTTGTTACAATGTATCGGATTTTATTCTTTAATTTAGTGTAGTCTTAAATGTGACATCATCATGATGAGTTGGGGAGAAAAGAAACATTTGACATCAATATAATGACGTCACAAGGTCTTGCTGTTGGGCGTTTGACGGGTTTGTTAGACCAAAACCACAGTTAAATGAACTTATATGATACCTATAGGCCTCTCTTAGCTTCGCTCCGCCTGGGGCCTCGCCTCATTACGTCCTGTTGTTCCCGCATCGTGGAAAACTGGACCATGTATAATATTAATAAATGGGATTTTGGGAATGAGCCATTATGGGCACACTTAATGTGTGGTAAAGCTGAGGAAAATAATTTAGTCTGTCAAGTTCTTTGTAAAACTGATTGTTATTGGTGTTGTGATTATAGGAGTGAGATAATCCTTTGTTTTGGTTACCTATTTCCTTTTATAAATATAAAAATGCTACATTCTAGATCGAAACATAAAGCGACATATTATATATATATATACCCAAATAATCATCCATCCCAAAATACAGCGATTAATTGACATTTGTACAGTCTGAAAGTTCAAGTTAAATTGATTGCAATGTAGTGAACATCAACAAAGGCACACGGTATTCATTTTTTATCAAAATATCAAAACGACAATTTTGTAACGTGTTTCCTTTTGTCACGGGAGAGCAGAAATGTGTTACACCAATCCACGGTTGGTCACTACAGAACATGTTTCCCAAATGTAATTATCCATATGTACGAGTACAAATATCAAACGGCATTGATGAATTCTATAAGTAGCCTGTCTCCGTAAAACACAAGGCTTGAATTTTGTTAGTCTGTCGTCAAAAATTGCAATCGCTTCTCCTCGTAGATTGGACAACTCCGCCTTGAAATTGAGCTTGGTTATATTCCATGGTAAGAATCGATATGGTCTGATGCGATGAGCGTTGTTTCTTGAGCGGTTCAGTTTTCTGAGCTTTTCTTCAAAATATTTTGTGATGCTGGATACTTCATTGTCGAAATAGTTCTACAAACATAGTTCTACAACAGGTCAATTTACGTAGTTCTGTACACAGAATCCGTTGCCATTTCCCTCGAGTTTTATCAAAGGTATTTAAACAGATATTCTTGTGCAAGCCGTCAACCATAAAGGACCACCCGAGTCAGTAATCACATGACAAAGTTCCAAAACAATATTCAGTAAAAATCAACAAAGGACTAAGAAATTATATAAAGTAAGAAATCAGGGTACACAATGATGAGCACACGGAGTGTACTTGGAGATTGAATCAAATAAGTATCCAAACAGTGTAGTTCATGGTGGCTAATCAATTATAGTTCCTCCGTTAGTCGTTATTAAAAATGTATCTCAGTTGCGCTTTGATTATATCCAACGTAATCTTATTTCAGGCGGCAGATTGAGCATATTTAGACAAGGTTATGAAGGGCAATGAGAACTGTTTCCGCCGAAAGTAATTCGAGTCAAAACTCTCTAGCTTATTCCATGCCTGCACTACGTTTTGTGGGAAAAGTGATAACAACTCTAGCAGAGCAAGCGAACAGTGGAAAAGTCAACATGGGGTCGAATCGCCATTGGGCGGGAAAAGTTTTCCCACTCCAACAAAGTTAGGTGGTTTATCGGTGGCACTTCGGTTTTCCATACCCTAAAAAAATATAATGAATTAAGTTGACCAATTTAGAGCAAAATGGTGAGATGAGCGTAAATAGCTATATTTTCGTATAACGATGCAAGGGTATATTTTTTTCTCTCCATACTGCAATATTATTAGAACTGTTTTGTGTAATATTATATGACTATAAATATGCAAAAAGACTGACCTCATACTATGCTCACGTTGCAAAAATGATGATCTAATGAAAACAGCATTACAACAAAATTATGGCCATCAAGCCCCTATTACAATCTGTACATTTAAGTGCAATATTTGCGGTATAAACCGTAATAAATCAGTGCACATGTTCAAGTTTCCAGTGACGCTTTAGAATTAACGACATCATTAATTACAGCGTTAAAAAGCAATGAACTATGGAATGACCATGGTAATTTGATCAACAATTAACCAGGATATATATGCATCTAAATTCTAGCATCATTCGTAACACACACTTACACGTTAACATATGTTAACCCGATATGGCAGTTACAGCTGTGCATTTAGATTAATAATATTTCTTACACCCAGTTCCGTTTTGTGTACACCGTACTAGTACATACACGATAATAAAGATGACATTTCTTGTAAGATTAATTTGTTCTGTAAATTCGTTCCTTGTCGTTACCTTGTCCTATTATGATCCACTAAACCCTGTACTGTTTCCTTCTCTCATTGTACTTTATGGTAACACGTTGATATAAATTATGATACTTTGCCTATAAAAATAAAAAGCTTGTACAATTGCCAAGATTTAGCACTTATGGGACCAAACTATTTTATTCGCCGACATTAGAACACGACCCCATGCATTTGCCACTGCATTCTGTCCCAGGCTCAGTCCTCAGAGTGTTGTTGAGAAACAACCCACTGGCCATCACGGATGACATACAGCGGTGGTAGTACACCCAAATGAAAGTTACTCCAAAACACTATACAAAAGATTTTCGGTGTTGTAATGAGAAAGTTTAAGAAACCAACCCGACAGAGGCTGTACACAAAATGTTTCGCCTAAAATGGTAAAATCTCTGGCGTTTTCACGGAAAATCTGAGGTATATTTTCCGTAATCTCGTCCCAAACGTCAAGAACATGTATGAGGTATGACACGATAAAGAGAGTAAGAGTTATTCTGCAATGATAATGTACTTTTATCATATAGCAAAATGAATATAAGTGTCACCAACGTTGATCGTGTATCTGTCTCTTAGAATCAATCTATTGCATATGTCTATATTTCTAGATTATGTATTAATAAATATGAATGAATGTATTTTTGGTTTTAAATATATTTGCTTCCTTTTGGATGTGGTATCATCGCTTCGAAAACCAAAAAGACTGGTTTTAACAGATTTTAGCCACCATGTTTTAGGCTATGACTGACGTTAAGCCAGAAACCATCAAGTCATTCAATCACTCTGACACTTGTTATCAGCCTTTATAACTGATTTTAACTTTTCGTCTCCATAATGATTGAAAACTGTTGATTGCTTCTCTTTACATGAATTCGTCTTAATTTTGTTCTTAGTGGTTTGTGTTATGTGTTATTTTTGAAAACTGGTCTTGCGATTATTGACCCGCAAAGTGCATTTTGGTTGAATCCTGGTATACCAATGTCGGTTTCGACGTTTAGGTTGTAAAGGTATAAATAAGGAAATAATGTTTAAGGACTCCCAAAAAATATGAGCTGAGTGAATTATGAATTGTGTAATGCAGAAAGCCATGGGAGTGTGCTCCCGTTAATGAAGCAATGTTTATAACGTGCCATTTCTATAGGCAATCCACATCCCTTTGTGTACTGTCTTAACAATGAATTCATTGATTCTTAGCACAGCGTAATGATACAGACGGCAAATTCCCTTCACAGACACCTGCGCAAGGCTATAGCCACAGGATATGCACGAAATACAGAGCACAGTCTGCTTCGAAAAATATATGGCTGTCTGCAGGAATTAAGCTAAATCCGGGCTGCATGAGACAATAGAGGTCTCCTGCCTATATATATGTTTGACATGGTGTGAATGAGCATTTCTCACATCCAACCGTCACAGAAACACCATTACACTTCACGAGCACCGAACGGAATCCAGATTTCAGCAACCGAGGTAAGCTTTTGTTATTATGATCGATACATACTCAACTACTGGGTGTTTTTATGAAAATCAAAAATCATCGTGAAAATCAAAGTATTCATAGACTGTTTGGATACCAATCATTTTTCTTCTTTGTGCAATGTGTTTTACGTCTTCCTGAGAACAAAAGACTCCTGGTTATATTAGTAAAATGTTAATATATTTTCTTAAATGTTCCTTGATGACCATCAGAGTGAAAAAAATACAACAGCACAGTGCTGTATGTGAGCTCGTAATAAATGTCAGTGTAGAGGTTACCCGTGTGGGACCTGGAGAACAGTTTACATCACGTTATATACAAAAATATGTCCACGGTGATGACACATAAACTACCATGATACATTCTTTAAATAGTGATTATATTTACCCTTTCTACAACATATCATTAATTGAAAACTGTTGACTGCTGCTCTCTAGTTGTCCTCTCACATGTTTTTCTTCATTGACCTTGTTGACCATTGACTTCGTTTTTTTCCTTGTGTTGAACGTTGTTTTTGGAAACTTGGCATTCGTAATTTTGGTTGACAATTGGTTTATGAATGTCTCTTATGGCGTCTAATTTACATGTGATACCCGATATGGCATCAAACGTATCGGTGGAGTTTGGAGGTTCTGCACACTTTTTATACTTTAATAATTAGTACATCATTTACGAAATATACAAAATATCTGGGTTCCGAATTATTACTCGTTTTTCTTGGATGTAAAGGTGTCTCTTTACTGTATGCTAGTTGCCATCGTGTAAGTCAAATATTCTTCAGTACGGCGTGAAACATGAATCAAATTTATTTATTTACTTATTTATTCAATTTATGTAATCAATAATATTTCACTCATTCGACGGCGAGCAGAATTATGGTGGGAGCGAACCGGCCAGAGCCTGGGGAAACCGACGACCATCAGCAGGTTGCACCAATCAAATAAATAAAGAAATAAACAAAGCAATATATATATATATATATATATATATATATATATATTGTTCTAGATCGTTGCATATGTATTTTAAAAAAGGTTTTGATTTTAACCGAGGTTTAGTTGCTTTAACTGGTTTTTAGCGCGTCCAACTGTTTAATATGCTTGTGTATGTTTTCACTGTTTCAATAATCATATATATTGATTTCTTATTTAGACATGTTGTCGGCACGATATCGATGAGATATTGCTAAAGTTTACTGTATTGAATAAAAACTTGTTTCATGGCTTCAGCGTGAAAATTAGATAATTTAGATAACATTTAGATAATTATTCAATAGTGGTAGTGACATCAATCTTGTACTGAAATAAGGAAGATTTATTTCATATCGCGTTATAAATTAATTATAAAATAAATTACACTTTCATTTTCTATAATTTTGGATGTAGGCTTCCCTCTGGAAAAAAATATTTTTATTGTACCTATTATTCTTTCTTAAAGAAATGCATTCATTCTTTTCCTAACACATTGGTGTGACATCGGGTGACGTTTGGCACCAAAATTTACTAAAGTATATTCCAATTACTTGTATAACCATAAGTAAACCTGACATTTGGCCACAGACGACGTTCAGAACTATAAGTATTTTATGGATGGTAGGACATTTGGGTATAATTCCTGAGTTTCATGAAGTTGAATTATTAATAGAAAAGTACGGTATTAAATACCAATCAGCCAATGAAACACAGTGTTCGCCTCAGTCAGAAAGATTGTCGGATGTTCACGTCATATTGGTGGAACGTAGGCGTCGAAAGTGACGTGTCGTGTACCCGCCGTCATCCTAAATGGCCGTTGCGGATCAATAATCGGAAGACGAGCTTCCACAAACGACAAATAACACAAACGACGAAAGATATCAGGACACGAAGAGAAACAGCCAACAATTTTCATTGATTACGAAAGGACGTACTCAATGTTCTAGGTGGAAGAATAAAATCAGTTTCTAAATCGTGCACCATTTTAGCATGTACGATGTCGATAATGAAATATGTATCTCAGTTATGCTTTGATTGCAACTGTTCCTTGATCATTCGTGGCGATCACACTCAAGAAGATGAACATACGGCAAGTATGAAGGCAGATGATGTTTAGCCAAAAAATAGCGTAAACTACCAGATTACACCTGAAAATGTTTTCTGGCTTGGATTACCGGTTAACTGACAGTTGGATAAACATACACTGAATACCTCACAAATAGTGGTTCTACTTCTACGGGTGGAGGTGACAGGAGCCACACGTTGATATCTGATTGTTCACTTGAATAATTGCAACACAAGTTGCAAATCCGATCAATCGACTGGTCGTATTGACCCAGTTTGTGGTGTCTTTCCCCCAAACCTCTTGCTTGCGGTCAGAACCCGGTGTCTAATGGGTCAATGGAGTGGTATACCGTCTGTTGAGTTCCTAGTCTTATTCTCTGCCAATTATTCATGGAGGTAGTTCTCACCTTGTTGACATTCCCTTGTGATCATGGAACACGGACGGCGATTCATTAAATACATGTATATCTAACTATGGCTTCTTTAAGCACGCCTTCAAATGTTTCTTTCCTTCATTGGGACAGCGGATCGAAGAATTGGCCTGCCTTTATTCTGCTGTCTTCCAAAACTAACCGAAAAGCTTCTTCGAAAAATTTCTAGAAAGTTCCACAGGACATGTGAAACAGGTTCAGAATCTTCGATTGAATGCATTCGTAAACTGCAAACAAATAATTTCATGCGCGTAACTAAAATAGCGGATATTTCGGTAGTTGTATCTTCACAAACGTCATTAAATTACCGCCATTGAGTGATCCGAGACAGACACCAGAACCTGGTCTATCGTGTAAGTCCTGTCATAAACAGCCTCAACAAAAAATACTCTCTATATACTATATTACTCCTTTACGTTTTTCTGCTTTTTTTTCGCACTGCAACCCCGTCTGGGGTAAAACGCTCATCACACATCTGAAGCCATTGATAATTCTCCAAAAACGAATTATACGACTGATAGCTATGTAAAGAACGCTAGCTCATACCAAACACTTATTTAGACATTTGTAACAAAGCGAAATTTAGTTAAGATAAATCAACCAGAGAAACTGGAATGTATTAATAAAAATATACACTATCATTATCTTACGCCAATGAACTTCCACGATGTCTCCATAAATGTCAGTAGAGTCCACATGTATCCTACCGGAAGCTCAAGGGGCAACTTGTTTCCACCTTTGTATCCTTACAATCTCTCATACTACTATACGATAGTAACACGACCTAGGTTGTGGAACACTTTACTAATCCAACTTGGCCCAGTCGTCATCTATATTTAAATCCAAAGTAAAACAATATCTTGAGTATAATGGTTTGCTTTAGTATAAAGCGTCTACCTCGTTAGGTCGTTCAGAGTGGAACCTGCTTTACTTTCTTAATTTTATTAATTGGATACACACATATTATATTATCAATTATGTTTTGACAGATAATAAATAATATGGTGGTTAAAGCGGTTTTATCATTTTTCTTAAGATGAGCCCTATGAGCTTATATTCCCGTCACATTTTTTTTCTCGGTAAGATTGTCCTTTGCAATGCGTCATGAAATAATTGCATACATTATTTCATTTGATAATATCTCTTGCATCATTAACTGGTGAATAAATATATACAATAGTTCCTAAACGATTTTAGGTGATCGTTTAGTTTTCCATGCGGAAGGTGGTGGTTTATAAGAAATGTATGTATTGCAAATGTACACCGTGAGTAATACTGTAAAACGTGTATCTGTCAGAATGTCATATAAGATGACGCAGGATTGGTACCTTTTTTATATTGAGACAAAAAAGTTCGAATTGAAAGTAGTGGTCAAGGCAATGTCTTGTATCATTTCACATATGCATAAACGATGCAATATTTATATTCTTTCTCAATGTCACTTGCTTTACAGATATCAAGATGACGTTTGTTTGAATTACTGTGGCCATTTTGACATTTGCAGGTAAGATTCTCAATATATATGTTTATCCAGAATGCTCTTTCCTTTACACCCTTTTCAACAGTTCGAAGTGCCAAGATGTTCCATTTCTTGTGAGCAATGCGAGGGATAAAATACTTCTATGACGCATCAACACAGTAGCCAATATTTGCAAATAAGGAACAAATAAAATCCAAACGAAAATACAGGTAGGTATATAGTGGAATTCTCGAGAAAGACATCTGTGAAAAAAGATAAAATATCCCTGAAATTCATACACCTTGCAAAATTTATTCTTATAAGGAAGTTCTTCTTCTTCATTATCTCTTCCATGGGGTCTGTGCAGAAGTCGGAAGCGAATGGGTCAATCGAGAAGACTTAATTTAACATTTTGTTGCCATGAATTTCTTCGAGTATGCCGTTCTTGTAGTCGTTGGCTTTTTCGGTTGAGGTGGTTCCTCCGCTGTTGGCACTAAGATGAATTTAATAAAACGATACTGTGGCATTACCATAACCCTCAACAGTCTTGTGTAAAAACAGGAGAAATGAAGTTCTAGTATATATACAAATGGACATGGTTACTTTCCCACGTTTCTAGTTATATTCCATAAAATCAAAATGCAGCTCGCATGAAAATAAATTCTTTTGTGTGAAAAAAGACGCTGGAGAGTCTGAAACAGGTGAAGAAAATGAAGTACGGTAACTTATTCCTTGAGAGTTTTAGAAAGTAACAGTGTATAAATTTTTTAAAAAGCAACCAAATTGGTAAGCAGGCTCTGTATAACGCCTTAAACTGCTCTCACGACAAAATCCGTGACAGGGGTAAAATTCTCAGTGATATGGCAGAACAAAAAACAACCGAAGAACTGAAGGATCAAAGTGTAGTAAGTGTCAAACATTTCGTCATTAAAAGAGACGGTAATATTATAAAAACCAACACCTATCTGTTAACATTTAAAAAACCATCACTTCCAGTATCTATAATTCATTGGAACAAATAATGTGCGCCTTGAGTTATTTATACCTAGCTCGACCCGGTTTTTCTCCCACTAAAGGTTTGGCCTCCACAGACAGTCAATGCCGTCTTGACTTCAAAATAGTAATGCAAATCATAACACTGAAATGTAAAAATAATATAAAATAAAGCTGTAGAAATGAACAGAAATCCTGTAAGAATCTCTACCGAACTCATCAGGTGACAGGCATAAGCCTGCTGAGAAGCTTGAAAGAGATAAACCTGGTCATCCCTTACAGCGCCCCTCTAATGCCACTAGGGACACTATCCAAACTTTTAATCAGTTTAAATCGTCGGAGAACGATAGTCCTTCGAAACCCGGCGCAAACGTAAAGTATACATCACTTGCACCTGGGAAATCTCCTAGTACAACTCCCAAGAAAAGGCATCACAGGTACAAATATAGATCACCGATACACACACACCCCCAGTTCTCTATCATGTCTTTCTTAGACAAAATTATACACTGAAAATGCCAAGGTGTTCAGGTTAACTTTATTATAATAACACATCTAATTCAACCTTCAAATACATATGAGTTTGATTGTCATGTTGAAAAACGTCCGTCAGTTTGAAACATGTCCGTCATCTTCAAATTAGGTTCCTCCGTGGATCAGTCGGTTAACGCGCCAGCGCAGCGTAATGACCCAGAGGCCTCTCAACAGTGCGGTCCCTGTGAGTTCAAGTTTAGCTCATGTTGGCTTCTTCTCCTGACGTACGTGAGAAGGTCTGCCAGTAACCTGTGGGTGGTCGTGGGTTTCCCCTGATCTCTGCCCGGTTTCCTGCCACCATAATTCTCGTATAAGTGAAATATTCTTGATTACGGCGTAAAACACCAATCAAATAAATAAATAAATATTCAAAGTGTTTAGCATGAGGGACAACAGTTGGCGTAATTGCGCTAGGAGTTGATCTTTAACGCTCCTCTCTGATATCTACCGGAGACATTTCCTTCATTAGTGTTAATTAGTGATTATAATGAAAACTGCAATCTTGATGTTGTTTTCCGAATTGAAGAATTGAAACCAAATGTTCTCTTCGATTTCAATTAGCCATCCTAACCATGTTCGCGGAGCTGTGCCTCTAACTCGTAACTTGGATGCTTTGCGACTATAGATGGTACATGTACTTGGACGTAGGATAGCTTGCTTGACCGGGGATTTTGATGCCTTAGCACTTGCACAGAAAACATATCCAGACGCACAGAGGACATTGCTTCAATAAAAGCAGCGGCCATCTTCTTGTGCAGGACGGCAAAACCATACAGATGCCAACACTGTGCGTTGGAGTCCATATGTGTTTTAATCGTAACTTCGACCTTGCATCTCGACAATTCGAAGCGAAGTGCTGCTTTGCTGGCCTACGCCTTTTTTGTGTTTTGGGAAGGAGGCAAGAGAACTGTGTGTGAAACCTGGAATGCATGAAGATGTAATCGCAGTATTCTGTGTCTGTGCGAGAGATGTAGCCCACATGCCATGAAAAAACGGATAGGGACACTGGAGCACTCTACCAACAGCGTGTGATTATACATCAAACGAATATGACGACTGACGAAATTATAATTGATAAGGGCTTGCGTGACGGGAATGACAACAAAAATTCTGCATATGATATCATTTATACGACAACAGTCATTGTTATAAGATGAGAGGAAATTGGGCAAAACGCAGACCCTCCGCAGGTTGCTGGCAGACATTCCTGTCTTTCACTTGAAAGGTAATGAGCAAGTATCTCACAGGCTTGCACCTGTATAGTTGTAAGAACTCCTTCTAAAATTTAGTAGTTCTTGTAAATCTGTTGTTATGTTTTTTCGACCATAGAGAAGGGCATGTTCTGCCGCAAATAGGCACAAAGAACAGCCATTGATATGTGATTTTCAATTGTCATGTAGGGAGGGCATGTATTATCCCCATTCCCAAAATTGTAGGGATCATACTGATCCAAATAATTACCGTCCCGTAGTTCTTACCTTCTTATGAAAAGTAATTGTTTGAGAATACGTTTAATTTTCCATTCTATCCAGTTTATGTTGTTAAAATATCTCCAAAATAAAGAGTTTCCAATATTTCTGGAATATTAACACACATATGATGCACCCAAAACAGTTAAGCTTTTCAATCTTGAATATCTTCGCTTCCTTAAAATTACTAGGCTTATTTCTTCAGTGCCTTAGGCTAATTTGACACGGTTTCATGATGTGTTCCCCGCAGATATTACATAGGTTTAACCTAACAATCTACTAAACTCTCTCACTTCCACGCCTTTTTACGCTTTTAATGGGGAAAATGCATCAAGATATATCAAGCGAGGAAAATGTCTAAAGTAAGACAGTTGTACAAGTGGGACGATGGATATGCAAATTGCAAAATTGGTGTTTTTCGGGGCAACATGAATTTTATTAATTAACCCTCTGGTATTAAATATAAATAGAATCATACAAATTCTATTCTGGCAGCAGCCACAACAAGTTAGGTTTTGGTATAACATCTGCAAATCAAGAGTTTTTTCATCCGACAAATCATCTGAACCTATAGCCCAATCAAATCACTGTGACTTCACTCTGGCAACATTCACAAATGAATGATCAACATACACGATATATGCTGAGAAGGGTTTATGCAACTAATGCTGTGTGTGTGTCAGCAAGCTCATTATTGACAGTTGATGACTTTTGAATGGTCTCCGACTTGGGTATTGTTCCAGGGAAAGCTAAGGCAAAAATTTATTGAGATTAAAGAAATGTTTTAAAGGTGTACATTAATTTGAGCAATATGGCACACAGAATCACTAGATAATGAGACTGGTTTTAAGCATTTTTTTGGCCGCCAACACTCTGTACTCTCTGCCGAAGCGCAATCTTTACGAGCTGTCCCGGCTTCGCCATTTACTTCAGTGTTAAAAAAGTCACGAACATATAAAATTACTCTACGAAGTGATTGACTGTTCTCCATACGGTTGTAATACGGATCGCCAAGAATTCTGGGGATAGTTTCCAGACGATCTGACCATCAGGTTTGTGTAAATTTATGGTGCAAGAAGGAAGGATTTGGTACGCATCAAAAACAGCGGTATCTGTGCTGGTCATTTTACAGCTGAAATCTACAAGGGGAATACAGCTGAACTCGAAACATTTGGCTACTATGGTGACCGCAGTCGACTCAAAATAAATAAATATCGAATTTTAAGATAAACACACGATATACTTACAATGTAACACTGGATAAAGCTATAGCTTACAAGTCCGTTTGCCAGTGCGGTTGCAAAGGTCAGGGCCATGACAAAGATAAGTTCATCTTGTGAAAACTCAGAACCCAAAGTCTGGCCAGAGATGTCAGTGTCATAAATTGGAATTTCAACGTCACCCACTTTGAGTTCAGAATGACACTTCGGCATATCTGCTTCTTTAGTAGCAAGAATCTATCTCGAAAATGATATCGTTTTTGATACGAATTCCCAGGTTATATAGTCCACCCAGGCTAGTGTTCGCCGTCTATGAAGTTTATACTTATTATTGTTTCTAGCTATAGTTTATACCAAATATTTTCGTCTTTTGAACATGCTAAAAAACTACAATTTCGGATTTAAAGATTCAAATTAACGGTAACACAGTTTTTATTTTACTACTCCGTTAGCCATTTAATTTCTTAATTCACAGGTGAAAGGGGTAACGTTTGCAAGTACAGTTTCAAATAATCTCTTTTTAAGTTCAAAGTTTTTAAAAATTCCAAAAATGTATTTCTGTGTTTCTATATACTATGTTTAAAGGGCTATGTAAAATGAACCTCTACCATGTACTTGCATACATTTATCTACTTTTAAAATTTACATCTTTGTTGATGACCTCATTATGATGTAAAAATCCTCCAGGTGTTGTTGTTTGAGCTAAACTATTTTGAATATTGCGAAATATATACATGTACATGTTGTTGACGCAGCGGGTCGGGTGAGAAGAGACACATCGCTATGAATTATTACACTTTTTCGTTATGTCTTCTTCACCTTCCCCTTCGTCTACTCTTTCTAATGCATCTGCGTTTAATGCTTCCCCTTCTCAGTCGACGTCTTCGCGTGGGTTTAAGAAAAGTAAAAAGCTTTGTTTTCTTGATACTTTCAACAGCAACAACAAAAAATCACATAGGAAAACCCAGGCACTAAAATTAGAGACCTTGCTTTAGGTAAGAGTATTGCACATTGTGCTAGACAAGTAAGGCAAGTTGAGATATGGAGAGAGTTTGATTGAATGCTCTAGGAAACAGCAGAGTATTAACCTGTTGTCATGTCCCTGTCTTTGTGTCATCCATGAATCTCTCAACAGTAGCCAGGGGTGATTCGCGACAGGGATGCCGATTTATGAGACTTAGCAGGAAACGTGCGCCGAACTTAAATATCAAGGCGTTACCAGCGTGGAAAGGTTTGTATCTGAAAGAGAGGAAATGCTGGTAAAAGTGAATACCTACATACGAGGCTTCACAGAAACAACTTTGCCGCAATCTATTTCCATTGGCCCCAATGGTGTGAGAGTGAAACAGTATATTGCAAACCCCACTCAATGCTTTACGTGTCAGAAGTTCGGATACGGAAGGAGCAAGAGTGAAAATAAACTAATCTGTTTTCGTTGTTCGCAGGAGCGGCCATGACAGGTTTGACTGCAGAAATTTTGTTAAGTGTTCTGAGTTCAAAATCATGGCTTCTCGAGATTGCCCTTATTATCCACGGGAAAAGCAGATTTCTACAACCACGGCTAAAAGCAAGATATCTTACCAAGAATTCCGTAAAATCGGTACCCTTAGTTAATCCTTTTCAGGCGTGCTACGCAAGCTTGGCTAAGACAGTCTCGGTCCCAACTGGGATCCAGTCTGACGTTGAGCCCGTAGACACAGGCAACTCTAAATTAGTTTAGATTTCCTCTCCTTTTAAGTCATCGGATTTACCATCACAAAGAAAGACTTCAAAACAAATATCTCGGGTTAAAAGTCCAATCAACTCTATATATTTAACACATCAACCAGAAAAAAATAAATCCAACACTAATTAATCGTGTGGTCTCATAGAGCGTCCCTCAAAGACCACGGCAAACACAATGTAAACTGTTAATAAGTTTGGATTGTTGGTGGGCGTTGGTCCTTTAACATCACGTGTTGACGTGATGGACAGATCACAGGCACTCCAGAGATGTCATAGCACATCTCCCGGAAAGTGTGACTGTCCTCAGTCAAAACATAAATCCCCTATACGTACTCATCCATAACTGTATACAAGGAAATTATACAGTGGGATTAACGAGGTCTTTAACACTGCTAGTGTAATATTTAAATAAAATTGCCCGATGTCTTCAGAAAATTCACCAGAATACATCTAACAAAGCTAAAATATCCCTTAAAAATTACACAATTTTCAGTACTTATTCTCACGAGAAAGAGCGAGCTTGTAGCGGCTCTTATATTGTAGTGAACAATAATGTTATTCACAGCCCTGTTGCTCTCGGTACGGAGCTTCAGGCTTCCACGGAGTCTTTATGTTTTGTCTATGTTCCGCCTCTCTCTTCTTTGCGTAATTTAAAAGAACAATTACCTTTTGTAATTATCGAGGATTTCAATGCCCATAATCCTTGTACGGGTTAGTAATTATAGAAATGATAAGGGCAAAATGGTAGAACACTTTTCATCTAAAGATGAAGTGTGTTATTTCAATCATGGTTCTTACACATATTTACATGAAGGTAATTATTCATATTCTCCTATGGACCTCACTCTCTCGAATCCATCACTTCTCCCGAAAATTTCTTGGAAGATGCATGATGATCTCTGTTGTAGTGATCATATCCCTACTGTCCTAGAGCACCCCACTTCCAATTAGTTAGAAGGTGTTGCTAGGAGGAAGTTCGGCAAGGCACACTGGACTGCATTTGAGATGTTCTGTGAGGTTGACATCAAGCCTCAGAGAAGGATGATCCGTTATTAAAATGTAATAAACTTATTAAAATTAGCTAAAACAGCCATGCATAAGACCTCGACACAATCGAAATACCAAAGTAAACCGTGGTATGATAATCCGTCCGAAAACCACAAAAAACCGTTAAAAGGCCGAGTCTTCACCCTAATAATAATAATCTATACCAGCTATGCATCTTAGAGTTAAGCCTGGGGGACTTAAGCTCGAGACAATCTTTTTGACGGAATTTTATTTCAGGCATTACGTCAAAAACACACATGTGTAAGGTCTCTAACATGGTTCAGAACCTCAACGGCTAAGTCAATAAAGCGAAGGTGCGACATTTGAAAGATGTTTGTTTATATTCTGTCTCCCTACAGCTACATCTAATACAGTAGATGAAACAATGTCTCAGAAATCTTCATCTAAGCTTCAGTATACTCAAAAACCAGGAGAAAATTATGCTGCCTTCATAAGCATTTAGAGGATTATAATCCGCATTTTTCAATTTAAGAGCTTAAAACTTCATTAAAAAGGGCACACGGCACTACCTGTGGTCCTGATAACGTTTATTATGAGGTAAAACCCAGCATTTAAAATATCGTAATATTTTATTAACTTTTCCGCCTGGTAAAGCATGTAAGCTGGCGGAAACAATATCCTTGAAGTCTTCCCCAGAGAATTATTCCTCTGAATTTCAACATATCAAAAACCAGAAAGAGAAAACTAAATTACCCTTCACTTCTAGGAAGATTATTGTGATGTATCTGCGTGAATATGTACACGTAACAGTTAACATGTCAAACTCAAATTTTACCTCGGAAGTAAGGCTGATGACGTACTCATGTTAATACACAAAAATGGGGCCCTTTGCATGTGTTTTATCAAGTCACGTTAAAAACATAGCAATGATAAGCAGATACTGCACTCAGAAATTTTTATACGCATCAGCATGTTAACGACAGTGGAGAGGAGTAAACAATCGCATTTGCGTCAAGGACACTGAGGGACAAGGAACAGAAATACGTTCAAATTGTTAAAGAAGGAAGATTTACATATCACATATGGTGTTAACAAATTCCATAAGCACTTGTATGGGCGAAAGCTTACTTTGGTCACAGACCATCAAACAATGACAAGGATCTTTGGACCGAAAAGGATACTAACCCTGCCTGCAGTCCCTTTAAACCGATGGGCTATCATTCTTCAAGCTCACCCGTACCATATCCAGTGTGGTAAATCCGCTGACCATTCGAATACCGCTGCATTGTTACACCTTCCGTGTGGGGAAAATCAACGTAGATCTGAATCTCAAATCACCAACTTTTCTCATGTGGGCGAATTACCTGTATCAGCCATAGCTAATGAATCTCGTAAAGACCGGGTACTTTCTAACATTAAAAATTACTGTCGTCACGGATGGCCAAATTATGCAACCGACCCCGCTCTGAAAGGATATTTCCAGAAGACAGAACAGCCTTCAGTCGTCCAGAACTGTGATTTGTGGGGATGAGAGTCGTAGTTCCTCCCAAATTTCACCAGAGACTATTACCTGAACTTCACACTGATCATCCAGGCATTGTGAGGATGAAAGCAAATGCGAGATCTCATCTGTGGTATCCAGCCCTTGATCAGCACAATGATGACTGTTGTGATGTGTATCAAACAGTTCGCAACTTACCACCAGAATCTCCATTTACATCCATGGAATTTCCCATCTCGTGTGTGGGAACGCGGTCCGTTTGGACTTCGCGGAAAAAGACAGTCAAATGTTTCTGATCGTCGTAGAGAATTTCTTTATGTGGCCAGAAGGTATTCCGGTACCTTCAACAATTTGAGCCAGGACCATAGATGTTCTACGAAAACATGCATGGTTCTAAAGGAGAGAGGTAGATCCCTAGCATTATCAATCGACGAAATGGGCCGAGAAATGACTTAGTTCTTCTTGGAGCCAAGATCCGATGCTGTCACGTGGATCATCTTAAACCTTGAACGCAATCAACTGACTTATTCAACAGTCTACCAGAGCCAGTCATTGTGCTTAATGATATGAATACCAACGCAGAGGTTCGAGTACCTGAGCCTGAGTCAGTGGTGCAACATTGTAATTCAACATTCTGTCGTACATCAGTGAAACAGCCACAGCGTAATGCATCTCCCGTATTCAACTACTCCAATCAAGCAACCAGTATGTGTACCCTATCAGCCAATTCAAAAGCACCCAAAGGAAACTCTAAAGCGAGATTCAACACGTGCCGGAAGATCACCAAAACAGACTGAAGAAATACGTCACTTCATTTTAGATATAACAGGCAAAAGTCAGTGAATAGATTGTAAAATAGGTTGTGTAATTTAGATTTATTCCTCTTCAAGATTAAAGCTAAAGCGCAGAGTTTGTTTAAATTTGTGACATCACGGAGCAAAGGATTAAGTTAACTTTGCGCATATTAATGTGAATTTTTTCAGTCATTGGCGCAAGTTAATGTTCAGGTTAACTGTAAAGTACATCATAACAAAGATCTGTGTTTAATTACATATTACCTCTCATTTTATAGGGAAGGAGTATCGGCATAAACATGTACAAGCAATAGTTCAACGGGGATCACTCCAATTTTACTACGCAAGTAAAGCTGATGAACTAATCATCCTAGTGGACGAATATGGCGCTTTTTGCATGTGTTTTATGAAACCACGTTAATACCATCACAACTGTAATCGTCCCCTGTCGACCAAACAGCTTAAAACATGATAAAAAAACAACAAAGAATACTGCATGGATTTCAGATAACTTTCAGATAAGTTTCTGAACTATTTACTAGGTGAGCCACTTGAGGCTGTCTTGGGTTTACTTAATGATATTTACATGACTGTAATCTACGGCCATCATGTAGGGGGGCATGCATTACCTCGGTTTCACATACGTACGAGGATCACGGTGATCCAAATAATCACCGCCCCACTGCTCTTATCAGCTGCGTCTCAGGAAGTAATGAACGGATGGTATTTGATTAGGCCTGTCTGGTTTTTAGAAACCAGCAAGGTTTTATCCAGTATTATATAGAGTGTGCTTTTCGTCAAGGCGGATCTACTTTAAATGACATTCTTCGATTTTGAAACTTTCATTCGTGACGGTTTTATTAATAGTGATCATGTAGCGTCGATATTTGTGACCTTGTTTGAAAAGGCCTTTCTGATAATGGATTAAAGGTTCGCTTTCCTCCATTTCTAACTGAATTTTTATCTGACCGTCCGTTTAAGGTACGGGTGGGGTCCACTCTTTCTGACTGTCATGAGTAACAGATGGGTGTACCCCAGGGCAATATTTTAACCCCAAGGGAACACTGTTCAGCATGAAAGTCAATAGCTTGGCTGAGTATTTACAAAGGGTCTTTATATGTAGATGACGCCTTTGTAAGCTATCGCGCTAAAGAAAGAGGGGGAACTGCAGATTTGTCTTAATTTTATAGAGAAATGGGCAGATGATAACGGTTTTAATTTTTCTACAACAAAAATCGTCGGTACCCATTTCGGTAATTAAAGGAAACTTCATTTAGACCCTGAATATGGTGGTGAAACAGTGAAGATTGTTGGAGAATTTAAACCTTTAGAGGTTATGTTTGAAAAGAAATTATCTATTATATCCCATACAAAAATGTTTAGAGATAAATCTACAAGGGCTCTCGATTTAAATCAAGGTCGTGTATAGCACCGATGGATGTGTGGACCTATCCGTTTCATTAAATTTATATTGTTCCCTGGTGAGATCTAAATTCGACTATGGATGCACCATTTACGAGTTTCGCTTGGAAATCCTACCTTAAAATGTTGCATCCTGTCCACCGCCTAGGTCTGAGGTTCAGCCCTGGGCTCTTAGAACCTTCACAATAGAACTGTTCATACGTTGAAGCGAACGAGCCTTCATTGTGTAATAGACGTATAAAACTAAATAAGATAAATGCCCTAACAGGCCCCTTCGCTCTCTCTTCGTGTTCAGGACCACATTGTGGAATCTGGTATCAAGCTAGAGGATATAGTTCTAGTATCTAGTACCCTGGCTTCTTCCACAACCTACATTCATATTTGACATACGTCAAGATAAAAACGTGTAATGTAAATCCTCTTATTATTCAGCAAAGCTTTGCTGAGATTAAGGCTAATTATATAGATTGTAACTCTATGTATACTGATGGGTCAAACAATGGGGACAGGGTTGCCGTTGCAGCTGTTTTTAAACAGCAAGCCACTTCTTATCGTCTTCCATCCGCATCTTGAATCTTTTCTGCAGAGACCCGGGCTTTTCTGATCTGATCATATGATGCTTCTGGGTATAACCAAAAAGTTATATGCAGTGATCCAATATCTTGCTTTTAGGCCATTGGGAGTAATAAATTTAAAAATCCATTAATTTTTGAAATATTAGTCTTTCATTGAAAAATTAAATAACGGATGTAAAGATATTATATTCTGTTGGCTACAAAGTCACATTTGTATCAATGGAAACACAGTCGCAGACAGGGAAGTGTAAACTTCGTAATACAAACGTGTATCGAACATTAAAATCCACTATACTGACTTTAGGTCAAATATTCTTGGATGTATTTGTCGTCTTTGTTAGCGTGAATCCGTCCTGTCCATAATAAGCTGCATTCCTGGATGGGGGCACTGCTCCTGTGTGTGTTGGATGTGATGCCCAATATGGCATCAAACATATCCTGGTTGACTGTGCAGACTTTGTCCATGTTCGGCGAAGATCCTCAACAGTTCAAGCTATATTTGAAGTAATTGACAGGGTTGCTATCGTCAGGTATTTAACATCTGTTCGCTTGAATAATAAAATCTAATCTTTATGTCAAAGAATATCCAAAGTAAAACTTAAAATTAAACTCATATATTATGAGTTTCTTACTGTTTGGAATCCGCAGGACCCTGTAACACGCATTAACGATATCTTGCAATGGAATGCTCCATAGTTTTCTATTTTTTTTAGAGGGGCAGAAAAGGCAAACATGAAGTCATGATGGGTGAAAAGAATACTAAAAACTGCATCTAAAAATTCTTTCACTGATATTTTATTTTTATTCCCCCCCCCCCCGAATTAAATACAATAATATGTTTTGATTGTATGCTGGGTTTCCTGTCCCACAGTGATAATGTCGTTCACCTACACTACATCAAGCTTTATAACACAAGGCGAGATAACAAAGCGAAGCAGCGAGAGGACCCATCTCTACACTTCCACCCCTCGCACCGTTGCATCTCTGCCTGGGTATTTCGACCATTGTTAAAAGGTCTCAGGACGAGTCCCTGCTGTGGCCTCTGGAACATTATGCCGAAGGCGCCAGATCCAATCACATGACATTGACACGGACAGACCGGTCCTTGGTCTAAGTGCCAAGCAAGGCAGCAACAAGTACCATATTTATAGTCTTTTAAAGATAGTCGCTATCGCAGCAAAGCCAGGCACCGAGGTATCGAGATGAACATAACCTCGCTACCTGGCTCACCAGTTACGTCACAAAACATTCTATGCACATTTATGCTCCTCTCTGAATAAAGTTTTTGGGGAAAGTGCGCGCGTACTATTTGCCTTGTACGAAAAGGTAAATATGACATTCAATCTCTGCTCTAGGTTAGAGAAAAGTCGATGCGACGTCACTGGTGAACCACATTATCGGTGTGGTTAAAAAAAACCCCACTATTAAAACATTTGACTGCATTTGATTTAGTGAAAACAAAATTTTAAAAAAAATCATTTAAGGTATTTCAGGTACAATTTTGAATACTCGGTTTTGTCTTTGGTATGACCCAACCCAGGGTTAATTCCAGATTGCCGATCTCGAGGAGGACGCACTAACCAACAGTATTCACATGCCATCATGGACCGATTACACTGCCATTGCTTTTGTAATATGTAAGATATAGGTATCAACATCGGTTTAAGAGCTAAACCAAGTGAGAGTAACGGAACCACTGAAGTGCAAAACGTCACTTTAACAACGGAAACATCCTGGACGCTGGACGATTTCATTCAAATATACGCATATGAAATGCTTAGGATGATTCAAACACATGGTCTTCGTATCATGGGAAAGTTTCAAAATAAATACTGGCTAGTTGACTCTAACAACACAAAATATTTGTTAATGCCCAAGACCAGAGAACAAACCGCCAAGGATTTGAGAGAAAAGTTGGCAAATCACACTGGTAATGGGCTTATTTGCTTAGATGGGTTATGTTTAAATAGAGAACAAACAGAAAACCGTCTGAAAGCTTTGGAAGCAGAAATAGCTGGAACTCTAATACCTGGGCAAGTATTGCCCTTGGCATTTATGGTATCTGTTTTTGGAGTCATTGGATTGCTGGGCATCACAGGTGAGTTTTTATTTGTTCAAAACTTAACCTTGTAATTCACTCTGGTTATATTCGGTTGATTGCTTACATCTGCTTAGAAAAGAATTACATACCAGTAAGTCCCATACATTTTAGCCTGTAGTGGAAGTGCTTGTTCAAGAAGAAATAAAACAGCTACACCTTTGCCGAACAATGGACATTTCCCCAATGTTTATAATGAAATGTTTCTATAAAATAAGCAGTAGATTACACGTCATAGCCTCCATTCCACTGCGACGGATTTAGCTACATTTAAATGTAGCATTGGATTTCGTGCTTTTGTGGGTCAATATAAATACATTAACACTTGACAAGCACCTCCTCACAAACCATTTGTGCCTTGTTTGTGTAACAATCATAAAACCAGTTATAAACACAAAGATAAGGAGAACATTTTAACTCTCTCTCTAAAGCTCTTTTTTCATAATTCTGTATTAATACAGCAACACACAGCTATGTGTTCAACATCACGGGTTTGAATTTTTGTTTACGTGATATCCCCAGTGGGGTCCCAGGGAGTGAAAGGAATAGAGCCACAGTTCCCCAGAAGTACTTAAAAAGCAACTAGCATAGGGCTCTCCCATGTAGGCCCTGATAAATGGAGAAAGCCTACAATCCCTCTACTTGTCGTTAAGGGCGACTAATGAGGCAACCGGTTGGTCGTAGATTGCACGCGTGTCGAGGGAGGACGGGATCCTGGTGGTTGAGCGTTTCTTCTGATTGGCTAACTAGCCTTACACCCAACATGCCTCTTTTGCAGTTATTTCTCCTGGATGGGAGGTCCGACAGCCTGGGTTCAATCAGTCGGCTGGTCACGTCCATCCCTAAACTTGACTCCGTTAGTCGATCTTTCAATTCTTACAAGTTTTCCTTTTCAAAGCCTCTCGTTTGGCACTGGTGTAGAAGACCAGGGTCCGTCTCTAAGGGTCCGTCTCTACTCGATTGAGTAGATTGAATTCACCCTTTCGGTGAAATCAATCTATTCTAGTATGCCGTTCATGGATTCCTTTGTTCTAGTCTACTGGTAATTCTGCCCTTGGAGGATGGAGAGCACGAACGGTGAACCCATTAACACTTAAACCTGTCACCATCATCTTCATCCCAACTGAAAACAAGAGAATGCATTCGTTTGAAAACATTTGAAACGTCCAGGTTGACACTCTGTGGAGGGTTGGTTGTACGGCGGGATGAAGCCCTAACCACACTTCTCATATCTTCCAATAAATGTTTTTCCCCATGCTCCTGTAAATTCTGCTAAAAAAAGGTCAAGTTCCGCTGGATGCAGCCATACCCAATCCCAATAGAGGTCTGTATATTGATCGATAATCTGGCCAAGTCTGTCATATTACATCCGCAGGTATTTACTCTAAACATGAGGTGCTTGTGGTTGAAGTGATTTGATGTTTCAAAGGTAAGGACTGATTACTTATTTCTGAAGTAATCATACATCTTCACACTTTTACCAGTCATGTGCTAGAACGTTTTGCCAGCAACAATGTTGTCACCGCATTTGCCTAATCCTTTTTTTTCTTTGTTTTTCAGGCAACATTTTGATAATTAGTGCTGTCTTCAGCTCAAAAAAACTGCACAACTCCACGAGTGTTTTCCTGTCAGGTCTTGCGCTATCCGACATTGTTGTGTTAGGTTTGTGCCTACCACTGCAGGTAAAATCACTTGAAATAGAGCTCATGCTTTCTCTCGGCTTTGGTCATTTGCATAAAAACTAAGGGCCAAATATGACTTCAGTGTGTCTTTTGTTATAAGAAACTAAAACCTGGTAGGTAAAAAAAAAAAAAAAAAAGAAAACACTCGCTTGTTGTTTATTTGCCAAGTATGTCAGGTTGAAAATTTGTGGGGAAAAAGCTTTCATGTAAAAATGAAAAGAAATAGGCTGCATTTGAACCTGAAAGTGCTGGAACTAGTCCACAGTGCGTAATAATTTCACGATGCTCAATAAAAAGAGAAAGGAAAAAGACTGGCAGGATTTATCTGGTTTTGAACCTGGTGCTTGGTTAACTATTTCAAGCAGTATTTAGAGGTGACGTCATTTTTACGTAACTTCCGCTGTCTGAATTTGGAATATGGAATTTCCGCCCTTCCGCAGGTATAGCCCTTTGTGAGAAAAAGATTTTTTAAGCTTAGCAATGAAATTCAAAATGGCCGATAAATCACGTGACAGGCCAATAGGCACTAATCGTCAAAAGTTGCTTCATGAACTGCAAAGTTCAGATTCTCTACCTTCAGTAGTTGGGCACACATTGCAATTTTACAAGAGCACTAAAAGTAATAATAATAATAATAATAATAATAAATAAAGCTGCTATCCAACAGCGTTGCCGGGGTCCACTCATTACCTATTAACCACAACTGCTCTCAGCGATGTCCAGCTTTACAGCTACAACGGTTTCCTACCACGTGACCTCTAAGTATGGCGAAATTTGCTTTTTCACACTTTATATAGTACAAATTTGACCCTTTACACTCCGTTATTTTCAACATTTCAGCTATACTGGTTTTCTGTAGCATGACCACCAAATATGGGGTAAATTACATTTTTTAAACTTCGATCGTAACTTACGTCTAAAGTGTACATTGAAGGCAAAAATAAGATCAGATTCGTGATCAGTGTGTCAAACTACATTAGGTAGCCCACTTCAAGTATTTAAGTTCAAAAACTTTTAGTCATGTGATAACTTCGGTACTCAGTGCATTTCCACAGCTTCAAGATATGCAAATGATTTTAGCACACGTAATTTCCCCCGACGTATTCTGCCTGCGTTTTAAATTTCACCTCGACCGGATAAATCCTTGTTGAGAAAATAACACGCCAGCGCATTATATTCATGTCAATATGGCGTACAAAGTAGGTCAGGTCGAAAAATGAAATTTGTGGGGAAAACATTTCCATATAAAAGTGATAAGAAACTGTATTTGAATCTGAAAGTGCTAGGACTAGTCCGCAGTGCGTAATAATTTCACGATACTTAGAGAAAATAAAGAGAGAAAAGACTGGAAGGATTTGTCTGGATTTGAACGTGAGACTTCGAGGACTACGGTGAAAGCCAGTGAAAAAAAAATAAACAGTGCTCTCAGGTACCAGGGCTCAGCCACATGTATAGAGAGATTGTGCCCTTGGTTTGCTGCTTCTGGTGATAGAGAATATTAGTATACCTATCCTGAGGCCAGCAAAACCAGATTAGTGCTTTCGTGAAGCCGAGTACAGGGTTCCCTGGGTCTATATGGTGAAAGCCAGTGAAAACAAAACAAATGTTCCTGTCAAACACAAGGTCTATGTCACATGTAGAGACAGATTGACTTTTATCTACTGCTCCCGGCTCCAGACCGAATTAGAATAACGCGCTCAAGCCAGCCATATCACAGGTAGGGAGAAACTTTGCATTTGATCTACTGCTCAGAGGTTATCTAAATGGAAGAATTTGGGGAAATTTTTGCTGGTTTCTTAACAAAAACTTCAATACTACACAATGTACGAAACTAATTCTTGCAGAATTTCAATCCTGACAACGCGGAACACCCCGTGGTAGGTTTGATTAACCTTTTTAAGCAATATCTAGAGATGATATAATTTTTTCGTAACTTCGGACTTGAAAGTTTTGCATATCAAATTTAACGTGCAGGCTATCTGAGTTGGACTGTCCAACTAAAAGCAGCAAATAGAATTTCCACCCAACAGATATACCCGTTGTTGTAGAGAAGATTTTTTAAGCGTAAAAATAAAATTGAAAATGGCCACAAAATCACGTGATTGGCCAGTGGACACTAAATGTCAAAAGTTGCTTCATATGTTATTTATTATGAAGACTGCAATGTGTGGATTCTCTACCTTCAGTAGTTTGGGAGATATTGCAATTTTATGAGAGGAATTATAATAATAATAACAACCCTAACGATTTCAAGAGGTGTCCCATTGGGAACCTGTGTGGACCCCTAAATATAGCCGTCAGGGATAGTGATGCCGGGGTTCAAGCCACTCGGGCCTGTATGTACATGTCTGTGGCCTTTCTTTGGTTACATCGGTGCATGGATAGTTGATGTGCATCCCTGTGCACTACGAGGTTTCCATGTTTACATCTGTAAGAGTTTTCATTGCCGTAGCCTGGAGAAATGCATGCATTATATACCACAAAGACGGATATATGCCAAATGTAGTAAATAGGCCTATTCTCAAGTCTTTCCTCACACACTGCATTCTGTGTTCGAACAAATAATATAAAGGCAACAGCTATTACATATGCCAATTTCAGGTCAATCGGACAAAGGGTTCGGAAGAAAATGCCTCGCAAATGTTTTCCTGTCAACCCATATGTCGGTTTGGTCAAGTGACCTAGAACACCAAAACTTTTACTCGTGAAAGTCCTTATTTTTACTACATCGCTAAAAATTTCACGCATTTCTACCATGCCATTTTAGCCACACAAGTTTTTTCAATTTTCAAACTTGCAGAAATTGCGATTTTGGGGGGTATGTACTACTTCCGGTTTGGTGACGTCATACGGTTATGTAAAAGTTGTTTTCATGCCTTTTGATGATGTTAGGAGTGAAGATTGCGTGTCTAGCTTCAAACTTTTGCATTTGATGACGTCACTTCCGTTTTCTCAAGGTTTGTATATCTGAAATCAGCGCCCGAAACTGCATCAGACTGGACTATTTGTAGGACATCATCTGTACAAGTGTAGACATTATTGACAAAAAACGAAATTTTCCGTCATATGACATATTCACCCAATAGCGAGCTTGTAGAATTTTCAACGCAGGAAGTTTTCTTTATCATCATGAATCTCCCTGGGCGTTGTGGAACTACAGCTTGAATTTTAGCTCAACCTCATCAGCCGGTCCTGAGAAGAAGCTGTTTAAATGTTTTCATTAAAACCCACTAAGGCCGCCAGGACACACGGTAAAAAGCTTCCAAAAGTTTAAGTGCAAAAGTTTAGGTCTGTAGCTAAAAGGAACTGAAGTTTCAGAACCGTGCGACTTGGCGTTCTCTCTAGAAACAAAATTTTGGAGAACAATAATAATAATAATCCGAACGGAAACAACAGGGACTCAAGCCTCAATGGCTTGAACCCCTAATAATAATGATAATCCTAACGAAAACAATAGGAATTCAAGCCTGCATAGCAGGAACCCCTATTAATTTTGAGGTGAAGATAGGGATCGCTATGAATTTTAATTCTAATCAGATTATTTCTGTAGACTCTGAACAGATGCGTTGTGTTCTGAAAAGCATCTGTTGTAAACCTGTAATGTATTCATTTTTTTTTTCACTGCAAAAGTTTACTTCAGTACAATTGAATGATTTTGACTGAATCCCCTCTCCCCGCCTCCATAAAGAGTTTACATGTAACATCAGGAATTTATGTCACAGCCTTACTCTTAAATAGTTTCATACTGATACAAATAAGTGGATGGTGTGTGTATCTCCTGCATAAGTTTATCGCCTTCAAATTGACATGTGCAAGTCGACTCTAGGTGTTAGTTTTCCTTTAGTTGTTCAACACAAGTTGAGAATATTTTACCAGTTCTTTGTTTTGCATTAAGTATGAGTTTGTTTTTCCTTTTTTGTTTTTTCTTTGTTTTTCTTTGGTGTTTTTTTGGTGTAAACGGTAGTTCATGTTAATCAAGTGTGATTTCTTGAGTCATAGGAATTTGAAGGATTTCTAGTTTTGTATTACTGTAAAAGGTTACCTTCATATAAGTGACATCTCTCAAGTTGCAACAAATTGGTACATGTAATTATTATTTTATTGTTTTTACTGACTGTTCATTCCTACATGTGTATAAGAAATGTACTTGTAAGAAAGCTTTAAAGGGTAAAGTTATATTCTTACTTACTCAATCTTTTAATCAGAAAAGTGCGTAATTAATGATTTTATGCATCATTCGTGTTGCCACACATGCCTTAATCTGCATACATCAACCTTCCATGCCTTTTGTCCATATGCTGAAGTTAGAAACATGTCTATCATTGGCTTTGCAAACATTAAGTCCTGTTACTTGTGTGGCTACATTTTTTGGTTAAGTCCCTGAAATAATGAATTAATAAAATTGTCATATGTCACTTTTTGCTTGATTTGATTTGGGCTTCAGAGGCAATTTAGAATTACCTTTTTTATTGATATTACAACAATTTCATCTATAAATCTACGGTGAAGTCCATAATAAAACCACAGAAGAATTTTGTTAATTTGCCATGGTTTTCGATGCTAATTTATCATGGTTTCCTCTGCAACACTACAGCGGTAACAACTACAAATCTACCGTGAAGTGAGTAATAAAATCCCAGTAAGGTAGTGATAAATTGCAATAGATTTTACTGGTTACATACAATGGTATTGTATGGAAATATACTACTGTTTTGGGTGTAAATATATAGTGGAAAGCACTAATTACAAAGTTGCCAGCACTTTTCGCTGTAAAATAACAGTGTAGTGTGTCCTTGTCATCCGCTCTGTTTGCTACATCTGTTGGAATAGTTTTCAACGAAACCTAAGTGCAATGTGCTTAACTAAGTTTCGACAGAAACACACTACTTCAATCGAGATTCTCACTGGCCCTTACAGTATCCGGATTGACATTTACATCCCTAAGGAACCATCCCCCTAAATGGTTTCCTTCGAGTTCGGTTTAAACAAGTAAACCTATCGAACAGTCAGGCAGACGGTATGGAGATCGTTCATCAAAGCAAGGAGTTCATGGTGGATCAATGCATAAAGCGTATCTATAGACATGAAAATCTGAAGATGAAAGATCCGGATGTTTTATTGATTTGTGTAACGCTTTCAGTTGTCCTTTAAACGGTATTGATATGATTTTCTCTGGATGCTGACTGGCGTCATTTCCAAGCGCCGTCTATTTAAAGAAAATACCTACCGCTATGGCATCCATCCATAATCAGAAGAGAAGAAATATTAGTGTGATGTAAAATATTTAGTTTTACGGGCCAAAATTTGAACTGCACGTAAAAGTTTTTTCTCGACAATTACAACTGTACTTGAAAATCAAAATATGTACATTTGTTTAGGTACATAGCTATACTATTGTTTTCTGATTTCGATTTAGGTGTTGACATTTTTCTTCTCTCACAAAGAGCTCCTTTCCCATGATGCGTGCAGAACCGCACAGTTCTTCAAACATTTTTCCATAGCCGTTTCCAGTCTTACGATGACAGTTATGTCCGTCGAAAGGTAAGTAAGCCAAGTGTTTAGATTTTTTTAATTGAAAATGATTCTTATTGTACCAGTTAAATCTATATTAAAGACAAGAAAGTAGTATTCAGTTCAACTGCATGCAGGGGTCATCCTTCGTGGGAACTCCCGTTAATTGCTTAAATGTACTGTAGCAAAAAGCGGTTTGCCATTATTTTAAGTGCACATGCAGATATGTTTGTAACCGCATGAATCCTCACGCTAAGCCCTTTGCAGTTATAGTCCCCTAATCGTGAGCCCTCTTATTGTTTTTTCTGGTCCACAAGTTTTTGGACCCCGTATAGCTTCCAAGTACGTTTTCTACAAAACTACTTACTTTTATAAAAAATATTTCAGGGCACTGTTACTAAACATATAAAAGTATAGTATGAGTAAGTATTAAATTATTACTCGATGTAGTTTAGACTGTGGATATTTCTAAGGGTGAATGTTTACACTCTCGATCGACCGATGACGGTCATGTTTTCAATAAATTTCACTCACCGCCAGTTGTGAAGCCAGAATAGGAAAATTATTTAATATCACAGTGTATAACTTAGTATCCACAAGTCTAGCATCCATAAATTTCCTGCTGTGATCGCTTTCGATAGAGGAAATTCCTGATTCTGCCTACCTTTTCTACAGGAAATATTTCTCAAGCCGCCATGTTGCCTACAATCGTATCTTTTGTTGCACTAATTTTGGAGGACTCTCATTGTAATTCTATGTGCATCTACGCGATAAATTTTACATCTGCCGACTTTGGAAATTGTAGAAATTTTCGAAAGTTAAACTTTGAAAGATGTATAGTGCTTTTCCGTGCAAGATTTAACTTTATAAAAACTTGTCAGGTTGTAATTTTCACACTATGTTGTTTCCATGGGTATAGGGCCGCCTACATTGGTGTTGCAAAGGGACGACTAGAATTTTGCGTTAGCTCCAACCACATTGCCAGAAAAGTGTAAAAAGAGCTGAATTGGTGGAAAATGATGAAGGTGGTCTTGGACAGTCGTCCAGATGGTTTCAAAGAGCTGCGGCTTTAGGATGAAGTACACAGACACAGACAAAAACATAGTTTAGAGCATAAGATAAACTATCAAGAAACAAGTATTAGTACCGTACCTACAGCGTACCAAGTTCAGTGCGCACGGACTGGCGGTGCTCGTTACCGTACTGCAGGAGCCTTAGTGCACAGAGACTGGCGGTACTACAGGAGCTTTAGTGAACACGGACTGGCTTTACTAGGTACTATACTTAAGGAATACTCTTTACCAGGAGCAGAGGATTTTAGAGAATTCTGATAAGCGAGCTGATGAGGATTATTTTATGCTACATGTAATAAACTGTTGTTTTGTTTGTTGAACTTGACACAAGACTTAGAGAGTGTTTTGTGGTACCTTTAAATAATTGATTGAGTTGATGCAGTATACATTCTCATAAGTTCAATACATATATTAGAACAACACATACAAGTGGTAAAACTGATAATATACTGCAAAACAATACAAATAATTACAAAAATATATAGTTTCTTACTGCTGACAGCGTCCAAATCCGGATGGAATATCCCGGCTTCCAAAGGCGGGTCAATCCGCGTAAATATAGCATCCACAGTTCTTTAGACGTCTTGAATCGAAGGATCAGAGCTCTGTAAGTGTCGAACAATGGGGTACGGCACGCCTATGATATCTAATTGTTCGTAACTCGTAAGGTGCAACTAGCTTCTCAGGGTGGACGTCTTGACAGTAACGTCCGTGATGCAGAGCTGGCGATGTATTTTTCAGTCCTTGGCAATATACACAAAGTCACGTTCAAGGTAAAGCTGGGTGAAATGTACTTAATCGCACAAAGAGACAATGAGCGATACAAGCTCCAAATTATGGTCTCAAGCAAAATAGCAAGAGGCGAATTGCAAGTTCACAAAGTGGTACGTAAAAAATGACAAATTTGTCGAATGGCGTGAAAGTCTCCACAATCCTAACAAAATCCTGCCAATTGGCTGGGAGTAAATGTGCTCTGAAGTGGACATAAGTAAGATGACTGCGAGTTTTACAACTTAGTCGCTGATATTTATAAACTAATTTAAAGAACATTCTGAATGGTTTGATCGTAAATATATTTAAGAAACAGATACAGCTTTCCAGAATGTACGCTTTATGTACAATGGCATGAAACTCATAAACACAGAGGCTTCGAGAGCACACTACTGAATAGTAGCGCAGGCTATGATGCACACGTAGGGAAAACTGTAGGTCAGATACCGACTCGGTTAGCGCAAAAACAAGAAAATACAATGCATTATTTTAAGGACAGGGTTCGTAGCATTTCACCACCACTCTTAAGAAAAAGTCACTGTACTGAAGTTATCTTTACAATCATGGAATTTAAAAATATTGTTCAATCTCCAGAGCACAAGGCTGTCAAACAGTAACGTTGCGGCTGAATATTAAATGATTGTGATCATTATATACAATTGCCATTGGATAAATTAAGGAATTCCTGGAATCAATGAATGAATGATTTTGGTTTAACGCCACATCAGCAATATCTCACCCTTATCGTGGCGAAAACATGTTCATACTGGAGCTTACTTGTGGATTTTGGATTTGTCGAGGTCTTAGGCATGGTCTATTAGAATAGATGCTATACTGTGTATAATTGTTAAGAGGTATTTTATCTTTGTCAGATGTCTTCAGGTGAGTTTCCGGAAGGCAAAAGGCAATTGGATTTAAAGATTGAAGTGGCTGTTTTATTTCAATAAAATTAACATTAAGACGTTGACAATTTCACTGTATAATTTTGTCTAAGGAAGACATTGTGGAGGAAGACGTATAGGAGATTTACGTCTGGACCGGGGACGACCTTTATTGGGGAATCTACCAGGAGATCTCCCAGGTGCAGATGATGTATACATCCCGTTCGCGCCTGATGTTGAATGTTCAACGTCCTCCAACAACCCAATCTTATTAAAAGTTGGAAAGGGTCCCTAATGGCTTTAAATGGACGCTCTCTGTGGCCACTAGGTTTTTATGATCCTTGCCAGTTGTTAGCCTTTCACCCGCTCAGTTCTGTGTAGACTGAGCGGGTTTGTTGCATTTTGATTTATTTGGAGACCATTTCTGCTCAGGTGAAGAAAAAGCAAGAGAACCAGGCAAAGTAGCAGGTGTTACAGTAAGATTGATGTCGGTTTGTGATCATGAGCTGGAAGTGTTACTGACAGGTTTTGTTATCACTTTCCGTGGCTGCTCTGTGCCAATGGGCCAAGCAAGAAATGCTTGCACCCCAACAAAGACAGAGGGTTTCTTGACGGCACTGGCATAGGTAGGTTTAGTGAAGCCATCCGTGGCAGAGACAAGGCGCTTGGCGTCTTGATATGACCTAAAGCAGGCCAATTTATTGCGGCATTTTCCCCTGCCATGACCAAACCTCTGGTAGGAGAAACACCGGGTCGGGCTAGGAATAAACAATTCCACCCGCACACTTTAGGGCCCAATAAATATAGATGTTGGGAGTTTCGTTATATTGAATGTTAAGAGGCAGGTATTTGTTTTAAATAAATTTCCATCTCTCTTAATAACGAAGGGTTTAACATTGGTTATTCCCTGGTCTTTAAGCTCTCCTGTTATTTTGTTTTCTGTCATATCACATAATTCCTGGTTCATGTCACGTTTAAGGTATTGTGCGGAGTAACAGTAACTTTCTGTTCTCCAATTTTCTGCTGTTTCAACAAATTAATATACAGCTGCTTTCTACAGCATTCTAATACAATACTTCCAAACTTTAATTTTTCTACCTGCAGAGCTTTCCAGTGTTCTTTTTGGTACAAAGGGATGTATTTTCGTTTCAGCTTAATTTTCAGATTTACTGCCCTGTGACAGAAAGGGTCGGAAATAAGTATTTCCAGATTCCATATCTATTGGTATCCCCTGTTTCCTTTTTCTACCAACAAGCATCGAAGGCTGTGACAGGGACATAGAAACATTAGAAGAAAGGGAATTTGTAGAAGACATAACGAATCGGCGTTTTTTATTCATAGCGCCGTGCCTCTCAACCGCTCCGCTACATGTGTGACGAAACCCCTTCCGCGAGCAGAAAGAGAGACGAGATTTCCACGCCATCTTCGACAAGATAGATTTTTCGCTCATGCTTGAGCAAGCCGAATCTAATAAATTAGAAACGGCCTGCTCGATTGACCTTGCAGTCACCGTCCAGACATCCGAACATCTCAACAAAAGCATCCAACATGGAAAGTACTTAATTTATACCATATCGAGATATATGAAGGTTGATATCCGGACATCTGGATTGGCGTGGCCAGTCGATTGATCGGAGCGCGCCATCCGACAGCCCGTCTTTGCAAAAGTAAGGGCCGAAGTGGAGTGTTGAGCGTGAGGTTCTCGCAAGACCAACCAACCCTCAGCCACCAGGACCCCGTCCTGCCCCATCACGAGTCGCAACCCACGGCAAACAGGTGGCCCCTCTTATTCGCCTTGTACGACAAGCACGGGGAGTTTGTGGAATTATTCTCTTAACCGGAACCAAACGGGAGAGCCCTAGGTGTCCCTGTACCACAACTTGCCTATAGAACTGGGACTTCATGTTTTTCACCGGGGGGGAGGGGTGAGACTGTCTCAAAGAGATAAAGATGGTATTTATTTATGTTTCCATCTATCCATGTAATTTTGTGTTTTACGCCGTATTCACAACTTCAGTTTTTCAAATATGGTGGGAGGAAAGTAGGCAGAGCCCGGGATGAGGATGTTATATTTCGTTGGATACTAGGCTATGTTGGTATTTTTCACTCTCTCATTCGTTATAATTCTTATGCATATGGTGTGTCTCGAGAACAACAAGTAGTTTTAAAGAAGTACGGTCTCGGACATTCTCACGTAATTCATAACTCCATTTCAGACGGGAGCATTGCGTAGGACTGTGCTCTGGGCAATGCCCAATTCGCACATCCTGGTTGACTTGGAAGAGTTAGGGTTTACCCTTCGGATTCTACACAGTCGACTCTGCATAGCGTCAATCAGTATTTAAAATGCGTTTAGCCGATATCACATAACATAGTCTTATTTCATATTGTTCATATTACAAATTGTTAACATTATATTCCTAAAATATTGTGGTTTTCATTCGGGCACTAAGCATGTTTGATTAGACATTTTACTTTCCGTATACAAACCCATTCAGTGTTTCCGGATAAAAACAAGTTCTCACCATGATATGGTACTGTCAGTGTTGCGTTAAGATGTAATCATTCACTCTTCCTGCTTCAGACCAGAGTTGTCCACAAGACAGATTCCAAGATAAGTTTGCTTAATATAATATATACTGTCTTTTCATTCCATTCAAGGTACATTGCGATCTGTCACCCGCTCAAGGCGAAGTCATATTGCACTGTGAAAATGGCTCGAAACTGTACATTTGGGATTTGGTTCATATGCACCGCAGTTTGCATTCCGGTGGTGTTTTTGGTGGTAAGTGCCTAACTTTCATCAGCATTTGAACGTTTGTTACAATTCTGAAAAAAAAACCCTACCACAAACACATTTTCTACCAAGACACTCATATACAATCGTAGTATGAAAAACAGTTTTAAATAAGCACAATTTGCTTGCATACTTTTATATCATTTTTGTTTCACTGGTTGTACGGAGGCTTTCCATTCAAAGGGGAAAACACTGAAAATAATTACTTTTCTCTAAATGATTGATGTAGATAAATATAATAGATATTCTAACAAGATCCCTACGTTCGATCTTCGTATTCTAGACCATATTGTGGAAACTTACATCAAACTTCAGGACATAACTTCAATCTCTTTTCCGGAGTCTCCTAACTGGCTTCTTCAACAACTTAAGTTGATATCTGAGTAGCCGTGAATAGCTTTCGACCTAATGTGATGAACGTTCAAAATCAAAATAAAAACAGACGTACAGTCAAAAGAACTAAATGTGAGTTAAAAGTCGGGAAACACTATTGTTCTTTGTTATGTTAAAAACTGAACTATATAGATATGTATATCCTCTATATGAATTATATCCTATGGTAGAGGAGACTAGCCTTCAGAAATTTAATCACAGCATCTTCAGCGACACTGTCAAACACCTTTCATATAGTGTCGGCCGTGTCGACTCTTTGCCGCACATGGGCAAAGTCTACACCGTTAACAACGATACGTTTTATGCCGTGCTGAGCATCACATCCCACACATTCTGGAGCAGTGCTTCTATCTAAGATAAAATTATGTCTTAAACAAGAATGTCCAACACGGCACCTCGTTAAAACCATTTGGTCTCGTCGAGACAACCCACGCATATAAGAACTGTACTGAATAACAGGGTGAATAACGTGCAGTTTATTATGGACCCGCAAGTCGATTGACACTGCCGCTTTACCATACCTGTCTACGGTTGTGTTTCCGTAAATACCAATATGACTTGGCATCCGACAGAATATAACATCTTTACTTCGTGTAGTTAAATTTATATGTAAGGCGAAAATTTCAAGAACTACCGATTTTTTTAATTTATTTTTCGATATAGGCAAAAGGCAAGATAGCGAGTAATTGCTTACCACCTCTTTCTGGGCATACCCAGAAAAACATATGATAGGGCCATGGGTACAGCTCGGGCCTCGGCATAAAAGATTGATGATGAGGACGACAGACGAAGAGAAGAAACTCGCTTGTCTGAGACAACCGCAGACGCTACTCTGTCCTCATCCTTCGACTTGCCCGAATATAAAAATTTGTAACGCGGATAATGAACCCCAATTTGAGCAAGGCTTTGCTAAATGATAAGAAGGTTTGTATTGCATTTGTTATGTTTACGTAGATGTAATATCATTTGAGGTTTTGGAAGAAGCCAGGGAAGAAACTCAGGAATTGATGCTGGGCCTGTATCCTCTAGCTTGATGTTAGCTTCAACCAAATAGTACTGAACGAAGGGATTAAAATATTACCAAATATTACCCCTAAAACTCCATTTTCTTCAATAATTTTACTGATTCATCCTAAAATTTAAGCTCAGGGTCTAATTGAAGTTTCCTTTTATTACAAAAATGCATATCGGTTTAGACCTGGAGATATAATACCGTCGGCATCTGCCCATTTCTCGATCTTGTTGAAACAAACCTGCAGTTGCCTTTCGAGGTTATTCTTATTTTTAGCGTGATAGCATAAAAAGAAAACATCAACATATAAAAAACCCTCTGTACCAGATGTTAATGTTTTGATGAGGCTATTAATTTGTATGCTGAATAGTGTGGGTGATAAAATACTTCCCTGGGGTGCAATCATTTTCTGCTCATAAGAGTCAGAAAAAGGGGCCCTCACCCGTACTTTAAACTCACGATTAGATAAAAATTCGGATGTAAAGAGAGGTAAGCGACCTTTTAAATCAGAAAGGTCTTTTAAGAAGACATATTTCTATTACGTGTCGTGGGCCTTTTCCTTGTCCAAAAATATCGACACCACATTTTTATTGTTAATAAAACCATCACAATTTTGAAACTTGCAAAAATGGTGATTTTTTGCCATGGACTACTTCCGGTTTGAGCACGTCATTTCATTTAAAGGTTTTCATCAAAATCAGTCCACTCACGTGATCAAAGGATTCCAAAAGTTGAGGAGCAAACCTTCAGGTCTGTCGATAAAACATACTGAAGTTTCATAACCGTGTGAATTGCCCTTTTCTCCTGAAACGCGGGATAAAATCGTGGAGGAGAATAATAATAATAATAATAATCCGGACGAAAAGAAAAGGGATTCAAGCCTGAATGGCTTAAACTCTAATTAAATCTGTTATCCAACAGCATTGTCTGGGCCACACTATTACCTATATGTCCCAAGATAACTTCACGGTAACAAAGAAGAGAAAAAACTGAAAAGTTTGAAAAGAAACCAGCTGGATTTGAACCCGTGACGACCGGCTATCATGTACAATGGACCTACTACTAAAAACCAGGGTAGAAGCAGTTCAGCTTTTGTCTTTTCCCCATAGCCCATAACAAAAGACATGCAGAATACAACGTAGCAAGGAGAATCTCCATTCTCATATTAATTCTCATCTGTTCAGCTTTACACCAATAACGGTTTCCTATCATGTGACCTCTGCAGGTGTAGAAATTTTGCTTTTTCGCACTTATGTATAGTACATATCTGGCCCCTTGCACTCCGTAGTTTTCCGCATAACAACTGTAACGGTTTTTGGCCAGGTGACCTCCAAATATGGGGAAAATTGCACATTTCGAACTTTGATCTTAATTGATGTCAAAAGTGTACTTGGCAGGCGAAAAATAAGATCAGATTCAAATATTTAAATTCAAAAACTTTTGGTCATGTGCCAACGTCCGTAATCAGTGCCTTCCTAGGGTTTTTAAGATATGAAATTGATTTTTGCACATGTAATTTGTCCTGATCTGTTGTGTCTGTGTTTTTAATTTCAGCTTGATCAGATAAGCCCTTCTGGAGAAAATGAAGTCAACGTATTAAATTCATGGCACTATGACCTCCGCAGTATGTCAGATTGAAAAATAAAAATTGTGGGGAAAAATTTCCATGTAAAAATCATAAGAAATAGATTGCAATGACTGTAATCCCAAATAGTCTCCAGTGCCCAATAATTTCATGATACTTGAAAAAAAAGAGAAACAAGACTAGCAGAATTTATCTGGATTTGAACAATTTTGAGAAATCTTTGTAGGAAAACCTTCAAATCTATACAATGTACGAAACTGTTTAAAGGAGGTAAAGATATTATTTTAACTGTCAACCGAAATGGGCGTTCCTGATCAATAATGGCAAGACAAACACCCGTAGACATGGCAGAGAAAGCTGCCCTTAATAAAATTGTTTGAAAAATAAACATTCCATACACTGACCTTAGTTCAAATATGGCGGTGGTGGGTTAGAAGGACAGGGTAAGATGTTGTTATTTAGGGTCCCCTGATAAAACAGTTTTTCATTTGTAACTGTCTCTGCTGAAAGGAAAGGTAAAAAATTTACATATATTGTAAACCTGCGCTGATGCAAATGTTCAATATTGAAGTCTGATTTTGATGAAGTGGAATATGTCTTCGTTTCTACATGTACTCAAAAACCTGAGGAAAGCAGTTATTATCTGTGGCCCTTTCTCAACACTGTAAGGAACCCTTGGGTCAAATGTCCCCAAAATCTAAGTTATACAATTGAGCTAATTCAAGTGAGAAGTCTAAGTCATATGACCAGATCAGCGGAGTTGGATAGTGGGCTAACAGAAGTATAGTCACTTGACTCGAGCACCTAGTCCAAGTACTCACTCTACCACTAGCCGAAAGACTTCCTTGCATGGCCAAAATATTATTTGGTTGAAGGACTCGTACCATTTGTCAATTTACTCATTCCAATTGTCAATGTACTCTCTCCTCTGGTCAAGAAGTCATTCAGGCTCATGACTCACTGGGTCGATCACTAGAAAATTACGAACACGTCACACAGTTTTTTTGTGACTAACCTGAATTAGTCGAAAACAAATGACTCACTGGGATGAGCTGTTTTATCATGAAAGTGACCCAATAATTTTTCTTAGTGAGGTTTTTGTGGTCAAATTTAGTGAAAAACGTAGTGGAAAAAATGAATAGCTATTTTACTTTGCAAGCAATGTTTATAGTGGAGCTGAAGTATCCGTTGTTTATTCGAGTACTTTATGAATTTCACACTGACTTGAAAAAGAATGCAGTAGTTATTCAACCATTAGATCAGTAGAAAAATTAGTTTCTTCAAGCAGAGAAATTGCAATACCTTTTAACGAAACTCGTACTGTATTTGGATAACTGGTAATCCCCCCCCCACACCGTCATGGAGGGAGGTGTGTATTATCCCAGTTTCAAAATCGGGCAAGCATCCTAATGATCCAAGTAATTACCGTCCCATACCTCTTACCACGTGTGTCTCATAGAGCGGATGATAGGCATATTTGTTTTCGAGAAAGCAACAAGGTTTTATCTGATATTCAATGTGGTTTTCGTCAAGGTCAGTCTACTTTACCTCACCCTGTTTGATTTGAAACCTTCATTCATCATGGTTTTATTAATAATGAACTTGTGTCGTTGTCTTTCGACCTTCAAATTGACATGGAAATATGATATTGTAAAAGATCTTTCTCATATTGATGGCTTATCTCCATATCAGAATTCTTATCTCATCGTCACCTTAAGGTATGGGTGGTGTCTACGTCTTTATGACTGTCATCAGCAGGACATGGGAGTACCCCAGGGCAGTATTTTATCACCAACACTGCTCAGTATAAAAATTAATAGGTTAGTTAAAACATTAACATCGGGCATAGAGGGTTCATTATATGTAGATGATTTGCGTATATGATATTGTACTAAAAGTATGAAAAACATCGAGCGGCCGCCAGGGCTTTGCCTCAATAAGATCGAGAAATGGGCAGTTCCCAACGGTTTTAATTTTCGACGTCTAACCGGCCGCGTGAATGAATGCATGGTTATGGCGTAATGCCAAATCGTTGGAAGAAAAGTGTTATAAACAATCAAAAGAAATAAAAACACAAACATTTTCTTAAGTTAAAAGAATCAAAGCTCAGTTAAAAATCGAAAACCACTACATATAATGCGCAAAACTGTGTATGTCCACCATGAAGAAAAACTAATATATTTTGGTATAGGCCAAAGACCTTCACAAAATGAATTACAACATCGCCAGCGATTCTGTCATACAATTGAAATATAGCGTCGACTGTGTCGAATATTTGTCGAATACGAGCGAAATCTACACGGCCAACAAGCATACGTTTGATACCGTATTGAGCATCACACCCAATACACATGGCCGCGCCGCTTCCATCCAAGATGAAATTGTGTGTTAAGCGAGAATGCCAAGTACGATGTATCTTTAAAACTGCTTGCTGTCTGCGAGTACAAGAATTATAGCCAATGACAGGTTGAACAGAATGCAGTTGATTGTGGACCTACAAGTTGCATTCACCCTGCCAAAGGCGATGAGTAAATTTAAGAATATTAGAAGAAAGATCAGAGTAAGGAATTTTAATCTTAGATATTGGTTTATTAAGTGCAACTTGTGTACAAAGGTGTTTCCAAAGATACCAATATGACTTGGTATCCACCAGAACATAACATATTTACCACTTTAAAACAGTTTCTATGCAAATTTAAAAATCCAAGAATTAATGGATATTTAAATTCATTCTTCTCAATTGCCAAAAGGCAAGATATCGAGTCAATGCATATCACACCTTTCTGGGTACGCCCAGGAGAAAGATGTGATAAGGTCAGGAGCAAAGCCCTGGTATAAGCGCTGTTCTAAGACAGCCACAGCCGCAAACCCTGTCTCCATTCGCCGACTCGTCGTTATAGATAAGTCTATTATCCGGCAAAATTGTCTTAGTTTCGGCAAGGCATTGCTGAATTATCAGAAGATTTGTATTCAGGGTTTTTGTTTTACGTTTACGTAGATCAAACATCAATTTAGGTTGTTGAACAACCATGGAGGTGACTACGGAGAGGAGATGGGAGGTATATCCTAAAGCTTGTTATAAGCTTCCACAACGTGATCGCGAACACACAGACTGAAGGAAGGGGATCTTGTTGGGGCATATATTGTATTTATCTACATATGATGGATCGAAAACACAGTCGTAGGCAGCGTTTGTTGGATGAGCTTTAGGCTTTGTAGCATATTGAAGACTCGGTTTTAATTGCTTATAGTGTAGGAAAGGCTCATTTATAAACCTCCTGTTGATGAGGTTCGAAATGCACTAAGGCTGAACCTCAGACCTTGGAGATGTACCGGATCTAAGATATTAAGATATGATTTAATTACGGAACCATAAAAGATGGGCCCATAGTGCAACTTAGATTTCACCAGAGACAGATATCGATTAGGTAAAACTGATCCTTCAGCGACCTAACCGATGCTAGACACGACCTTAATTATATCGAGAGCCTCTGTACATTTGGTACTAAGCACTTTAATGTAGGGAACAAGAGATAATTTCCTATCATATATAACCCCTGAACATTTATTTTCTCCAACAATTTTAATTAGTTCCCCACAAAATTTAAGTTCGGGGTCTAGATGGGGTTTCCGTCTATTACAGAAATGCATTCCGACGGTTTTAGGCTTAAAAAGTATAAATCCGTTGGCAACTGCCCATTTCTTGATCTTATTAAAAGAAAGCTGTAGTTGCCGTTCAATGTTATTCATATTTGTAGCACGACAGCATATTGAAAAATCATGAACATATAAAAAATCCTCTGTGCCCGATGTAAGAGTTTTAGCCAAGCTATTTATTTTAATGCTAAATAGCGCAACAGAAAGAAAACATCTCTGGGTCCACGCTTCTTCTGTTCATGACAGTCAGAATGAGTGGACCACATGCTTACCTTAAAATGACAATCAGCTAGAAATTCTGATAAAGAAAAACACTATGCGGTTTCGAAAAGTTTCGAAACGCACAAAGTCATCTATTGTCGATCTACATTGACAAAAACCACCTTGTGTTTTCAGTAGAAGGTTGTTGGTCTCTAAGAACTAAACCAGTCCTTCATTTATCATACGTTCCATACTCTTACAGACGAAGCTAGTAAGAGCTGTGGGTCGGTAATTGCTTGGAACAATATGATTCTAACCTGATTAAGGGACCGGGATAATAAGTGCCTTCATCCATGACGCAGTTATCTATATATCATTAAGTAAGTCCAAGAGAGTCTCAAGTGGTTCACAAGGCAAAGGGTTTAGAAACTTATATTATACACTATATGGACAGTTTTAGCCAGACTATTAATTTTTATGCTGAACAGTGTTGGTGATAAAATACTGTCCTGGGGCACACCCATCTCCTGCTCATGAGAGTCAGCAAGAGTGGACCCCACTGGTACCTTAAACTGACGCTCAGTTAAAAATTCAGATACAAGTAAAAGTAAGCTACTTTTTAACCCATATCTTTTCAGATCTTTTAATAATATTTTAATATCTATACTATATCTTTTAATATATTTCTTTGTGGTGTCTTAAGCCTTTTCAAGGTAAAAAATATCGACCCCACATGTTTAGTATTAATAAAACCATCACGTATAAAAGTTTTGAATCGAACAAAATGTCCCAAATTCGAAAACCACATTGTATATCACATAAAAAGTTACTGGTTTCAAGAAACCAAACCAATCCATCATTTATCATCCGTTTCATACCCTTACAGACGCAGCTTGTAAGAGCTATGGGACGATCACTATTTGAATCAGTATGATCCTTTCCCGGTTTGAGAATTAGGATAATACACCCCTCCCTCCATGAACTGGGGGAGGGGTGGAGGGATCACCAGTCATCCAAATATCATTAAGTAAGTAAAAGAGAGTCTCAATAGGCTTAGATGGTAAATGGTTCAGAAACTTATAATATATGTTATTTTTCCGCACGCTTGAAAACAGACGATTATAGTCTTGTAAATCCTCAGAGGTAAAGACCAATTTAATTTTCTCTTTCTCAAACTAGAATATTATCACCATGTTTTAAATTCTGGACCTTAATGTTTGTGCCCTTAATTATCTGAGCCATGTTTCAGGCCTTTTGCATAAGTGTTTTCACGTCATGTCTGAAACAAAGTTCCGCCAACAAGGCCGTCTCTTGGAATTAATTTATTGAAGAGTCTTAGCTCGAAATACGCGAACCTGGCTTAAGTTCTTATTATTGCGACAATGTCAGCTTATATCTGCGCTCCGCCTTTTTACGATCCTTAATGGCCTTACGACACTCATTGTCATACTAGGATTTCATTTTCGATCATCTGTAATAATGAGATTCCCTGGAGTTATGTTAGCCTCACAGAACATCTCAAATGTCATCCAATCTTCTTTATGAAACTTCCGCGTAGCTAAAGGTTCTAACGAGTTAGAAGTGTGATGATCTAGGATAACAGGAAAGTGGTCACTACCACGTAGATCGCAATGCACCTTCCAAGAAAAATCCAGGAGAACTGATGGATCCGTGATAGTGAGATCGATGGCAAAATATGAACCGTTACCTGGATGTAAAGAGGTATTTGAAACGTCAACGAAATAACACTGTTTTTTACCTCAGGTAAAAAATCTTCGAGTGCTTTGCCCTTATTATTTATATTATTACTACCCAATAGGGGTGTATCGTCATTAAAATCTCCCATAATTACATAAAGCGTTGACAGTTGTTTTCTTAAATTCTGCAGCTGCAAAATAACAAAGAAGAATGAGGACGATCATAGACCGAAAATGATTTGATTTTCTCCAGATCAACAGGCCTGAATAATATCATTGTTCACGAAGAGAGAGGATCCACCACAAACTCGCTCTGAATTTGTAGAAGAAAGTGAGTAATTATTCACAGTAACTAAATCTTTGTCATGTCTTCAGGCGAGTTTCCTGAAGAAAGGGGTAATTGGATTAAAAGATTGAGCTAACGGTGTTAGTTCAATAAAATTAACCTGAAGACCTCAACAATTCCACTGTATAATTCTGTCTACGGAAGACGTCATGTACCGTGACGTATCGATGATTTATGTTTGGACCTGGGACGACCTTTCTAACGAGGTCTATTAGGAGATCTGCCTGGTTCACTTGAGATGTCCCAGGTGCAAATGATGTTTCCGTTCCATAGTGGTGTTGAAGGCTCATTGTTGTCCAAAGATCCAACCTATTATAGGTTTGGTTCAGGTTTCCATCGGCAAGGCGCGCTCTTCTGGTGCACTGGACTTTGATTTAAAATATTGTTTGTGATGAGCTATCAGAAGAAGATGATGACAAGACTGTAGGCTAATCTATGCAAACGCTCCAAGTCATGGTAATTTGGGTTTCAACAGAGGTGGACACTGTACTGGCCACATTAGCATAGGAGGTCTGCAAGGGATGAGCAGGGGCGGTTTAGAGAAAACTGGTCCAGCAACCACATCCAATGTTTAACTGGGGTATACTCAATCTCGACACTGTCCATATGTACCTCCAACACATCTAAATGTGTAAGTATCATACAGTGTTTTGGATATGTTTGGCCGCTATGCCTCGTCCACACTCATTGCTACATTTGTATGATCAACAGACGATCTGATATGTCGTTTGCTTTGGTGATGTTGAAGTCTATGGTCCCGATTTCACGGCAGTGAAAGAGATCATAAAGCTGTCTGTTTACCTTCTTGATGCAATCAGAGATATTCTGTATTGAAGTGGTAACTGTCTTAGTCAGTTTTGATGATGATTATTTCACAGTCTATCAGGAGCAATTTACGAATTGCCCACTTTCTCCCTCAGAAAGGCTATTCATGCTTCACGGTTAGCGGGATGCATTAGGTACAAGGTTGGCTACATAGAGACATTTCACCATAGTCGGCATGCGACTGGTTACATTGGCATATGTGTATAGAAGCTGTACCTATGCGCCTTATTTCTGTTGCAGTACTTTTGGGATTAATGGATGCCCAGAAATCTCACATAAGGTCGTGAGTACCGATGTATAAAGCTGGGACAAAAGTTAAGTCCCTTGGATAATGTCATCTCTGAACGATATACAGGAGAGCCCGCTGAGCCGTTCCCAGCACTTGCACTTTTATTTCATTTCAGTGTTAAGTGATGCGAACCCCATGCTATGCCTTGCCTCGTTGGCCTTTGCAAGAGTCTCCTAGAAGGCATTTTGTGCTGAGGTAGTTCACTTCAGTCATGTAAGCTTCCCCAAGCATCTGCACTTTGGGAGGGAGGTAAACTATCCAGAAATAGGCAATTCCAAGTCACTAAGTACTAGTTGGCAGACTTTATGACTGGCTAGATGGGCGATTCATGAGCTTAAAAGAGACCTTAACGAAACCAGCAGCTGATTTCTAAAACGAAGAAAAAAGTATCTGCAGTTTGTGTTTCTTACAGTACACCTTTTTGGGAAAATCTAGACTACTACTGGGGTAATGTTCCATTAGTTGTCGTAAAATTGTAGCTCGGGGAGGTCCAGATGACATGTACACCAGGATAAGAGAGTGGTCACCGCGTTTCCGATGAAAATCAGATTGAAAGCGTAATTATGCTGGGTGCCTGCTCGATGCCGCATGGGAGCAGCTGTTGGCAGAAGGCTTGTCAGATGATGTATTGTAAAGACTGCCAGTGGCACGACGTATGCTATGAACAATAAGTCATGGATGTATGGGAATGCGTTCATAGCAAAGAGAGAAACAGTGTTTCCGGTTCAGCGTCAGGATGCAAACTATGCTAAGCAATTATTTATAAGTATGGGGTGGCATGAGTGCGTGCCTTAAGCGATATGATATGGATTGTGGTGCACATATCAAACGTCGAAGAATATGCAAAGTGAAAAATGAGAAAGTGGATTGACATATCACGCATTTCATATATCCGTATCCGAGATTATTTACTTTAACTCTGATTATCTGTTTCTCCTTCACATATATTGGACATTCATGGGAAAAAGTAATGTGACCTCCTTTGCAACGGGAACACTTTACAGCGTTCTTGTAATGAAATGCCTGAAGGCCCTCTTGCGAGCACGGAAAAGAGACAAGTTCATTCTTGGACTGGCCCCTACCGTGCCCGACATGCAAAACACCGAGTAGGATTCTGTAAATACATGTCCACACGGACACTGTATGGGCGAAGAGAAGAGAAGTAGTGAACTTTGACTGAAAGTTAACACATAAGTTTGAAGTGGAAGAATTTCCTTCCCACGTTTTAACCAAAAACGTTTGACATTCGTCACACCTTTAGTTCCCAATTTCAGACATATTTCCTCCTCTGACAGTTCATCAAGTCACCAACCCTGTCTCAAATCACCGCATTGCGACTGTTCAAGGAGTTGTGCGGGCGACTCGAAAACAGGAACATTTACTATATTATTAAGGGACAGCAGGACAATCACCTGCTCTCACCTAAAACGTCCTATGAAGACATGGCCAGGGCGAAGTTTCCTGACATGATTGATTTCGTCAGCACAGCTTTAAATGGCTTTGACCAAACTGAAAGCTTTAATACGGGATAATCTGACTTCTTTGTTGGCAAAATGAGAAAGCAGTCCAGTTTTCTGATACTGTATCAAAGTCATGTCCGACGTCGGTTTTCTAAGAGCAGCGAGTAAAAAGCAGAAAGAGATACAACAGTTCCACGCCATCATCAATAAGATTGATTTTCCGTTCATATTGGAGGCAGGTCGAATCTGTATATATTAGAAACAGGCCACTCGCTTGACCTTACAGTCACCACTTGGACATCCGAAATACCATTAACAGTTCAGACTTGGTAAACAGCAATTCACTACAGGAATATATACAGGAAATTGATTCCCGAACGTCTGAAACGGCGTGACCAGCCGACTGGGGCCTCCGAACACAGATCTCTGGAGAAGTAAGGGCAAAAGTGGAATGTTGGGTAGGAGGATCTCGCAAGATCAACCCATCATTAGCCATGAGGGTTCCGTCTTCCCCCATCACCGGTCGCTAACCACGGCCAACAGGTCGCTCCCAGGTTGTCTCTAGCACAAACGAAGGAGATGTGGGCCTATTATGTTCAGTGGATCAACACGGAAGATCTCCAGATTTGTCACATTTTACGACAATTTTGCCTGAAGAATTGGGGTCCTATCCTTTTCATCCCGTGGACCCCAAATGGACAAATTCTCTCGATATAACTTAGGCTTATTTAGTACCGACTGGGGGGCTGCCCGATGTGTTTTAATAAATTAATATCCATCTCTGGTGAGGTCTAAATTGGATTATGAGTCCATCATTTACTGTTCGGCCAGGGAATCGAATCTTCCAATGTTGGATCCGGTGCATTATCAATGTCTGAGTCTCACCTTTGGTGCCATTAGAACAGCACCAGTAGAAAGTTTACACTTGCGGTTAACGTGTCTTCTTTATATAACAGGTGTCGCCTAATAATCCCAGAGACCCAACAGAACGTCTCTCTAAGGTCACTGTGGGTCCCATCAAGACCTTTAAAAAGTTTGAATCTTTGGAGGCTGACAAGCCTGCCACTCCTATTTTGGACGTCATGGATACATCCATACCTGTCACCTATCGTAGTAGATCTTCCAGGAAAGGGGGACGTCGTCGATGCAAACATAAATCTCCTATAGGTACCTCTCCATAATGGCAATATACAATAAAACTATACAGTGGAATTGTCCAGGTCTTAAGGTTAATATTGTTGAAATAACACAGTTAGTCCAACTATTACTTTGTCATCTGTCTACATTCCTCCTCATTCTTGTTTGTCATTTTCGCACTTGCATACTTTAAAACAACTACCAACGTACAAGATTTTAATTCCTATAATCCTCTATGCGGTAGTAATAATATAATTGATAAGGGCAAAATAGTAGAAAACTATATGTGTATTATTTCAGTTATGGTTCCAATACGTATTTGCGTCCAGGTAACGATTCATATTCTGCAATCGATCTCATTATCACAGATCCATCACTTATCCCCGATTTTTCTTGGAAGGTGCATGACGATCTTTATGGTAGTTTCCATTTTCCTATTATTCTAGAGCATCTCACTTCCAATTCTCTAGAACGTGTAGCTAGGTGTAAATGAAGCAGGTTGGATGGCATTTCAGATGCTCTGTGAATCTGACATCACTCCAGAGAATCTTAGTGCTGCAGATGATCCTTTGTAAAAAAAATTAATGAATTTATATTAACAGCAGGTGATGGCACCATCCCGAAGATCTCGACAAACCCCAAATCCAAAAGTTCCGGATTCCTTTCAGTAGTTTCCTCCCTGGCCTTTTCCTTAACCTAAGCTCTCGTAATTCTGAATGAATGATTATGGCTAAACTCCACCTCGGCAATATCTGAGCTCTATCGTGGAGAGAACATGTTGAAACAAGAAAGCAGGTAATAGCTTCCGAAGTGGTGTGATGAACACTCAAAAATCAAAATAGAACTGACGAACATTTATAAAAAGCAGTTAAAAAACTAAACGTCCGCTAAAAGTCGAAAACCCCTATTTTTATATTACAAATTGAACTACATATAATCTATATTCTATGATATATACTTTCAAAAAATGAAAGATTCTACACAGATTCTATATTCCATTTGGTGGAGAGCGTCGCTGGCGATGCTGTCATTCATTGTTTGAAGGCATATATCATAGGATATAGATTATACATAGAATATACATTATATATAGTTCAGTTTATAATATAAAAAGACAATTGTGGTTTTCGACTTTTAACTGACATTTAGTTTAAGTGCTTTTAAAAATGGTCGTCTATTTTTATTTCTTAATTCTTGGTGTTCATAACATCATGTCGAAAACTATTCACGGCTTCCTGGTTTTCACCATGTTCTCGCCATGGCTGAGATATTGCGGATAAGCCGTAACTATTCATTCTTTTGTTCATTCCTGAAAGTCATTGCCACTCTATGTTTTCTTCATATGCTCTATGTTTAATTTAATATGTTCTTCAGAGAACTTGTCATAGCTAAGCAGCTTAGTGCCCTATCTGTTTGCTTTTGCTATGAATCTTACTTCAGTTGAAACTTATAAAGAGAACAGAGTTGAGTACTACCGATATCATAGAATGGCGGGTCATCTGGTTTTACCCTCATTACAATCTGCAAAATTTGTGAAATGATATCGACATTGCATAAGACAAGTACAAAAAACATGATGAAGTTTCTTGTCGCCTTTTTACTTTGGCAGAACGACACAAGGTCTGCAGGATGTTTGCTTTACTACCCAAGGCTGCTCTACAGGATTCTCTACTTCACCGGACTTTTGGTGGTGGTATTTGTGTTGCCGTTTACCATTATGTTGCCACTGTACTTGAAAATGTTTACCGTCTTATGGAAAAGTAGCAAAGAGTGCGAACGAATGAAGAGGTAAGCAATGTCGACCAATCTCGGAAAAAATCGCCAAGGATGAGCCTCAGACCTTGGTGAAGGACCGGATCCAACGTTTTAAATTACGATTTCTTTGCGGAAAATGTTGGATCCATAAATAATATCCAGTAAATGATGGATCCATAGTCCAATTTAGACCTCACCGTTGATCGATATGGATTTGATACAATCGATTAGGCAGTTCCCCAATCGGCGCTAGACACTACCTTAATTATGTCGAGTGTCACATAGCTTTAAGGAATCTTACTTGGGGTATAAAATATTCCGAAATATCACCCCTAAAATTAATTTCCTCCACAAACCTTCACCGGTGTAATCGTCAAATTTTACTTCAAGGTCTACTCAACTGGGTCAAGGATATCTCCAGGGTCAGAAGCTCGATGTAATTTGTTTACAGCTCTCTGCTCGAGTCTTTTGATGTAATTGACCACCCTTTCTACATTGGCAGGATTGAGATTAGAAATAGCAGGATGGTTGCCATAGCAACTCTCACCGTGACGTCATAGGCGTGGTTTTGTGTTAAGTTCTTTTACGCGTTGTGATTCCGTAGCATCCATTTTAGTATTCTCTAAAAGAGTGTGTTCGTTAGCTCTTATTACCGACGCTGACTTGAGATTATTACAGAAATGGAGAATATAAGCCCAAAAGCTGTGCATACCTTATCGTTATTTTCCTTTCAGTGTTAGGGTTAATCTTGAATCACCCTGAGGAGAAGGTTTGCTAGCTAGTCATGTACAAAAATCAGAATTTACAACTTTTAGAAGACTCGTACTTTTGCCGCACAAGTGTGATATGTATGGTCATAACAGAGTAAACTATTTCTTAACTACTTTAGAAAAAGATTTATTTGGCTATAACTTCTGGGTGATAAGTACCACTGTTGTAAGGTCTCGCCGGAAAGTACAGAACTTGTTCGTAAACACAAGGTAGGTTGGACAACAGTACTTCAAAAGGACGTAGCGGTGTTGGTGTTGTCGCGATGTCACGTCGCGAATCTATGCAACGTTCTAACTTATAGATGAACTTCTACTGCTAGAGCTGCTAGGATACCGGATCTGTGTGACATGAACCACAGTTTCTGGGACCTTTAGAGTGACAAGTGTTTGGAAGGTTTTACGATTTGATGTTTCGGATTGTTTATCCCTTGTTAAAATCCAGTTGAACCATTCATTAATTGTTGACACTACCGAGAACAGCTCTTTCATTCTTTAGTAGTTGATATGGTACAGTGAAAGGATATTAATATTTCATTCAGATGGTTCAAACATTTACCAGTCTGATATTCTAATACTACTATATGGTTTGCCAAAATTCTGTTTGTTATTTTGCCAGTGTGTCTATCTTCACCGTTCGTAATATTTCCGAATGCGATGTGGCTGTGATATTTTCATATATATATATATATATATATATATATATATATATATATATTCTACTATCATCAAACTGGGATGACAGACGAGCATGCTTTCCAGTGTCATGCCAGGAAATTCTCCACAGCAAGTTCCACTGCATGCTGATGTAGACTGTGATGTCCCTGTGCTGCCTGATGTCACATCTGAAATGTATTCAGCTTGTGCGTCTACATCTAAATCAACTCAGGATTCAAAAACACAGCTTGAAAGGCTCTTTTTAAGTTTATCCCATATTGAGAGTGGTATGAAAACCATGAAAACCTGTCTATAGCCATCATGAAATGGAAACTTTTCAGATTCTAATATGAATTAATATGCCAATATTTAATGCTACATGAGTTTCTTTACTTCATGTGGTTTTGTTGATGTTCTTTTTATGAAAATGACATTGTATTGAGCACATATATGTGTCACAGGTTACACTTTTTGTACTTAACTCAGTGGTATTACTATTGGGGTAGGTTTATTATACATAATAAACTTAACTTGTTAAGTAATCTAGAACAAGTTCTAAATTCAAGAATGAGCTTTATTGTTTACATAGCAGTAAAATCTCAGTATTTCCTTAACAGATTAAAGTGTTCTTTTCACTGCGACGAAATATCACATTTTGATATTCAGTGTTAACAAAGAAACATTTTATTTTAAGTTCTAATCTGATGTCAGCGAAATGATGTCGTAATACAAGTTTAATCAACTGCTACATTCTCACGTCACGCAAGAAGACGCGACATCATATGAGACGTCATGTATACGACGTCACGCTCTAGACATGTCTGTGACAGCCTTCGGCTGGACAAAACGCCGAAAATTCTTTAAAGTACACATAACCATGATACTGATAAGATATAAATAACAAAACAGCATATTGCACGTTCAAGGCTGAATACCCTAATTATTGTTCTCCTGAGAGGTGGAAATGAAAACCCACTCAGCACTTTGCGTCTTGTGGATTATAATTTTCAACTCTTACTCGAACAATATTTATGGTATTCAACCTTCACTGTGCAGTATCCTGTATTTAACTTTATGCTGTTTTGTAATTTAATTTTGTGTAATTTCGATGTACTTCAGTGGTATACAGATCGGGTCAGCGTAATGCATTTATAATTAAGTCAGCATAGAGCATTTATATGTGCTAAGCAAAGTTGCACATGAGTTTTGTGGAAAGGGTGCAGTATGTGTTACGGTACACATCCACTTCTATGATGGTTGGTGGTGTTTATGTTACCTTAAAGATAATAGAACCTCTTATAAGCAAAATTTCATATTTTCCTTCGTGTAGCCCAAAACATGGATCAAATATGGCCATATTTATACATATTCTGAAAGATAAACGACTGCTGATTGCCAAAAAAATATTTTTTTTAATTTACCTAACCTTAGTATTAATCGAAGTAAAGAGAAGGTTTGAAAAAACAATTTTCAATTTTTGGCCGAAATGGATAAGTAACTATTTAAGTTAAAAAGCGGTCCCACAGATATTTAATATTCTTAGATTTTTCTGTGTGATCATTTAAAGGCCAAACTTTCCCAGATTTAATCCAATAATTGAAACTTTGATGTTTTACTGATGTCTTTGAAACTGGAAAAGATATCAAAAATACGTGGGATCTTTCTTAGTTTAAGTATTTATCTACGTATGTACCAAGTTTCAAAAAATCATGTTGAAAAATTAGCGAAATAAAGATATTTCACCACACAACCGTCTAAAAAGTAGAAAGGGAGAAAAGGATCAAATATCCGAAGAGTTATACGTGTGATAAAATTCGTCATTAATTCGTTTGTCAATTAATTTTAATCAAGAATTGCCGTGCCTCCGGATTAAATGTGAACATGCTCCATGAAAACTTAAATTGGTGTTTAATCTGACATTTCTGAGCAAATTCTACTACATTGTGTTTATACCTCCGCCTCCCATGGCACCCCAGTGAGGTGATTAAGCTTGTTCATTTAGTTAATAGGTTTGCTCGAGTAGTCTGCACAACCAGACACATGCAAAGTTTCTAGCAGGAGGCAATATACATTTAGCAGAGACGTGTCTATTCATAAGAATTAGCCCCACTCAGTGAGGTAATCCCCCTAATCAGGGGAAACACAACTGCCTTGGTTCACAACATTTTATACTTTTTGTCAAATTTAAGGTATTTACACTTTGAATTTGTGTATGAAGAGAGCGAATGGAGAACAAGAATGTGAAATATAAAAAATTGACCAAATTTCACTCCTGAGGGATTCTTGTATCCTTAACAAATTAAAGTTGACATAAAATGCAAAGAGTGGGAAATTGACATACGCAATGACCATCTACCTGTGTGCTGATTGCATTATAAAGTGAACTGTTTTCAATCAACCCCTTCTTTCAATATGGAATCAGTGTGAGGGGCGAACTTTTAAACAATCTGGCACTATAGTAATGATTGGTATAGTGTTCATGTGCCATGTTACTTAGAGAACAAAAGCTGATCACTTACTTTTACATAGAAATCTACATAAAACGTGATTTCCAGCTGTAGATATAAGACGTGTATTGAGATTTCTTCTCTGCTTGGGTTTTTTTTATTAAACAAGATGTGACATTAAAGTTATTTGACAAAAATCGAGACATAAAATTACACCAACTTTTCACGATAAACCTGCATGTTACAAGTTCGTTTCAAGGGAATAAAATTCGGTGTTTGTATGTACATGTATGTACTTTTATAGCCTTGGTTGGGCTCTGAAGTAGATTAATACTTAATCAATTTAGGTGAATATAGCCTGTACCAGGAAACAGTGACAAACTTTGGACCTGCTGTACTGTATTAAGTTCTGTGCTATAACGAGAAACAAAAGTGTTTTCAATGTATGTGTGGAGGCATCCAAAACAGCACTTGTCTTCAATATACATTCATAACATAGGTAAATCTTATATTTTCAACTTGGTCCGTATGCCAATTAAAAAAGTATGCAAGATGATATGTTGGACAGAAGTGCAAAATACACATGTACATGAGACGCTTACGTTGTGAAAACCTTTAGATGACATTAAACTGTATAAGAGAAGTTTTAACAGCAGCTGTGGCATATTTAATCTCATAGTTATTAAACCTTGTACGGCGTCACTGCAAACAAGGTTGTTCTTGCACACACATGTATGTGCATTATTTTTTCAGTGTAAGCAAAGAGGTAAAATAAATTTTAAAGTGAAGTAAAGCGATCTGTTTTCAATGAACACTTTCTTTCAATATAAATTCAATGTGAAGGTGAACTTGTAAACAATCAGATAATGACTGCTTTGCTGTTCATGTGCCAAGCTATTTAGGGAACAAAAGCCGATTACGTATCGTGTCATAACAAGGCTTTACATGAAAATAAAATTATGTCAAGCTGTAGATTATCCCCTTCGTGGAGGACTATTTCTATTAAGCAAGACGTGACACTGAAGTTAGTTACCAGGTGTAATTATACAGATTAAAACAGATGAAATTATATCGACAATCCATGATAAGCAGGCATGTTACTACTTGGAAGGTTTAACACATTGTTTTCAACAGAATACGATTCGTTTTTTGTATTTATGTGTGCATTGTATGTACACATATAGCCTTGGTTGGTCTTTTGAACCAAGTTAATACTTAGTCAGTTTATGTGCATATAATCCGTACCTGGAAATTTAGACCTGCTGTACTGTACTAGGTAATGTGATATAACGGGAAAGAAGAGTTTAATTGTGCTTTGCAATGTATGTGGTGAGGCGACCAAAGAAAGCTCTTATATTCAATAAATGTTACGTTTCCGAACTGGCCCAGATGCTAATTATAAAAGTATGCAAAATGGTATGTTGGATAGAAGTGCTAAATACACTTACATTGTAAAAACCTTTTGATGACGCCACATAGTATATCAATATGTTGAAAGTGTTACATTTTTTCTCTTATTGTTTAAACCCATGTAGGCCTTCACTAAAAGCAAGGTTGTTACTGCACATACATATAGTAAGCTTTATGCTTTCATAGCATGCTACTGAAGTTTGCATACTGCGATGTTCTAACGTGCACTTTGTTTTGGTGTTAATTAGAGACACGAGAATGAATGATTACTTGGCATATCCTGTCAGAAGTAAATATGCATAAGCGGATTACGGACATAGTTCAGGAGGATCTGGTATTTTTAGGAGGGGGGGGGTGGTTTTGTTTTCCCGGTGGGGAGGTGTTCAGCACCTGTACGCTTACCGACGTGTACACAAGTGGAAAGACAGTCATTGACACATGAATGAAAACAGCTAACAGCCTACGTTACAATAAGAAAGGAAAAAAAACACCTCTGCCCAATTACAATGATATTACACAACGGTCAGTCCCAGCCCTTAAGAATGATATTACGCAGTTCAACATCATCCTTTTCCAATGCGGCTGAGGCTCAAAAAGTCCGCTCCTAAGTTTAAGCTACCCTTTATTGAATCAAAGGTGAAAATATAGATCTGAAGAATCAACGCCCGTCGCATTAACCTGGGGTTAGCAAGCTTGGCTGTATTCAAACCTGAAAGGTGCCGGTGGTTCGTTTGCAGGGTGAACATTTGGCCAAACAGGCAAACATGAGACTTACCCACCGCACACACAAAGACACTCTTTTTCAATAGCTGAATGTTTCAAGGAACAACTGTTTCTTACTGCCAAAATGCGATGGGGTGCCCCACACCACCAACATCCTGCAAGAATACAACTCCAACCGTCACATTAGAAACGTCAGTCCTAAGGATAAATCGTCTGGTAAAATTAGGTAATTTGAGAACTGGTGTCTTACACAATCGATGGTTTAGAATATCAATAGCTTTGTCCTGGGCGGTTTGCCATTCAAGCCGGTTTGGCAGGCCTTAACGTATGAGATGGCTTAAAGGAGCAGATATAATGGAATAATTAAGCATAAAAAGTTGGTAATGTCCAATCAGCCCTATAAAAGACCGTACCTTCCTTCGTCTTCGGTCTCGGGGCATCTCGAACCTTTTCGATTTAGTCTTCGAGTGTGCGGAAAGACCCAAGCCCAATATTATGTCCCACATACTCTATTTGGTCATACCTAAAGTTACATTTAGAGGGAATACCAGCGAGATTGGCCATCCGTATCCGCTTACACAACTTGGCTAAAAGAAATAGGTGCGCGTCCCAGGTCTCAGTATAAACAAGAACATCGTCTAGAAAACTGCCTAAGTTAGCCATAGCGTGTAGCAGCTTGGGCATCATGCGATCGTAAGAGCTACCGGTATTCATTTACGTTGAAACATTCATTGAACATTGGTTCTTTTATTTCGTCGCTGATTGGTTGATACCTGTCATAATGCGGACCGTCTTTTGTAAAGATGTATCTTTTTTGAGTTAGATATATAGGAGTAAATATTAATCAAGATGTACGTACATACAGTCATGTCTGTAGAGACAGGTATAAGCCTTTAGCGTGTATGGAAAGACATGCAAGTGTTGTTTTTATAGTATACTAAAGTAACCATATAGTTGTTGGAATGCTAAGTGTATATTTTTTTCCATTTTGTGCAGAAAATATAAGAATGCAGCGTGAATATTGGCTCTTGAGCGAGCTATGAGATTAATAGTAAGAAGCTATATATCCGCGTATATAAATTTTTTCGCAATTGCTGTAAAGGATTAAATGCATAAACACGTAAGTATTGCTTTCATACGCAGATAAAGGTACACTAAATCGAAAGCCTACAGAGTGATCTCCCAACTTTAGAAGCGCGGACCCCATTGAAAACAATCTTGCCAGTATCGCGTTATCGATGGTGTCTGCTATGTTAACAGAAGGTACCGATTTTCCGTACCACAATAATGTATTTCGTCAGGTCGCTTAGTGTTGACTTGAAGAGAACCTCGCTACGGTCTGCTGCGCTCCCTGTTGTGCTCCAAGTCTGCGTTTGTCTACGGTCCATGGCAACGGGCAGCTTCCTCATCACCATGAGGGACTGCTTGGGTGGTACATTCAAATCCAATGTATGAAGGACTGTGCTACATGTTGAGAGCACCCTTATCCGCCGGTTACGACACAGGATCGCATTACTCAGAGTGCCCTGGGAACGTGGAGTCATACCTGGCTTCCGTCGCATCGCAGGTACTTGTTTTAATCAAATTACAAAGGTGTTGGCACTTGCTTTGAAGATTACATACCTTATATCATCGTAGTGAAAATGTCAACTGGTGTAATTCAAAAATATGAACTTCATCTAAATCTGAAGAAGAATAAACTTACGGAAAACCAATGAAAAGGTAACCTTTTTTGTTACTCTTGTAAAACACTCTTTTCTTGCCTCATTTGATACATACACATACACACAAATATTCCTTAAAATCAATAAAGCTACGCTGCATAAAAAATAAAGAAACACAGAACTGAGAAATATGAAAAGGGAAAACAGGGCTAATTTGACAGAGTGAGCCCCCTTGGTTCAATGTCAAAGTTATTTTTAACATAGAAACACCAAAATGTAACTTGTAAGAAGGATTGTAATATTACAATTTTGGTTATATGTATACAATTATTTATTAACCCTGCCCCAGTTGGAAGAGAGCTGGATTTTGTCACTGGGAAACGCTTCCACAGCCTTAATGTGCAGATAAATGTTGTCTTATTAAATCAATATCATTTTGAATCATATCCCCACCTATAAAATTGCCAAAATTAAACAAGAAGATAACATTTTAAATGAAATTAATTTAAAGCGGAGAACATAACAAAACTTAAAAATGAAATATAACCATAATTCTGAGCCTTTTCTAGCATTTCAGATGATTTGCGATCATCAAATGATGATAACCAATGTGGTTGCCCAATGGCCAGGCAGTGTCCATGCCAGCCTTATATTTTCACACTGCCAGTGATACAGAGAGCTAGTTCAAGGTATTTTTTGTAGTGAGTTTGATATTATAATAGCCTGCACTGCACATACTGTTTGCAACATATCCTAATGATCTAACTTAATATATTTCATGTATCGTCAAACTTTTCTTCAAAAAATGAAGAAATAAAATTTGTAGAATTCATTACTCACTCAGTCTAAAAAGCTGAATAAATTTACAAGGAATCCTTTCTATACCTGAAATGATATCTTTTTCAAGGAGCACACAATGGACCTCTGCTGGGAGATTCTAGGTATCCTTGTCGACCCTCTCCTTTAATCCCATTCAGAAACCCCCAGGAACCCCGCCATCAGCAGTACAAGAATGCCCACACCAGGACCAGAGCGTGAGTGTTACAGACATTTGGGGTGCTAAAGCGAAGGTTTGTTTACCTCCATAACGAATCACGCATGACACCGAACAAAGTGTGCAAACTTTTAGTGTGTTGTGCTATTTTGCACAGCATTGCAATGGAGAAGGGAGACAAAATTGAGCCAGAACCCCAGGAGCCCGACAATTCTCATAAACCCTGATCATGCTGTGGAGGAACGAATTCAAAAACGTAACAATGATTTAAGCTTTATAACAGTTCTTAACAAGCAAACCAATTACAGTAACACAAATATAACTATATACAAACAGTAAATTTTAAATTCTTCCAACATTCATAGACACACACGGAAGTCATATGGGAAAGTGTATTCATCTCTTAATATTTGTCAATATATGCCTATATAATACCTGAAAGAAAAATAGTTTATCACAGCCATTTCCAAGGATAAACTTATTATTATAAATATTTTGTGTGTTTCGCAGATATACTGTCAAAATACTTCTGTTTTCTGTTTACACATTCGTATGTATGCACCTACATTATTTGGCATCAATCAACAGGTAGGTGAATGTGGAAAGACAGTGTGTAACAGTAATAGTACATCGAGCCAAGGGAGGGACAAGGTCGTTGATTTCGCTGAATACTGATACGCTTCTGAAAGGCACGTTCTTAAATTTATTGTTCGCCAGTCTACCACGCTAGGGCAATCCTGCGTTTACAAATCGGTTGCATATTTTTTCAATATGTCTTACAGGGTTATAAAATATGACCGAGTTACATGTACAAAACCCCACTTCAACACTCGTGCTATTTTTTTCTGTATGAACAGGAAATAAATTACTAGCATGTCCAGAGTAGCTCATTTATTTAAAATTTAAAATTTTCTTGTTGTGTGAAACATTAGTATTTATGCTGATTTATTTTACATTCTATGTTAAGATTTTAATATTAGAGCTTGCTTGTAAAATAATTTGCGAAGCTCTTTTGTTGTTTTGGCAACTCTGCCAACTCCAGGTCACTGGATGAAGGCAAAAAGAAATTTAATAACCTAAAGTGAGAAGGTGGGTGATCCATTTAAATATTGTTTCCAAGATTAGTACTGCCTTCGTTACCTGTCACCTCTTGCCAACATAAATTGGTTATCTTTGTCAGACACACTTACCTGAGACCTATACATACACGCACACGTATGTCCGCAATGCTGTTGTATTAGCTCTGCCATAGATGTATGATAGACTAAGAGGATTATATACTGTGTTTTGCGTGACATTCAGTGTAATTAAATTAAAATTTCACGCTTATGTTTCAACCATATTTGATCTAATGTAACATTTCGTGTACTGATATGAAATGGTTACGTCATGAGCATTGTGAATAATCACTGAGCTATGTTATATATACATACATTGTTACAGCAAAAAGAAAGAAGTCAGATTCTCGACATCCCCCGACAGGAGGCTAACCACCATCCAGCCCTTTGACCCCGGCTGAGGAGATGTGCATCAGTGCCCATGGAGATGATGAGTCTGTAAAAGAGATTGATGGCATCGATACCAATCTGCAAAGTATAAGATTATTGTATACTAGTTATCCTTTTCAGATAACATTAAAAAAGTTAATTGCAATTTTTTGGTCTGGCTGTCTGATATGGTTATGACCTTAAATACTTCACATGAATTCATTACCTGATGTTCTTCTCTGTTAAACTCTTTGTTTATTTACAGCTTATGGTTTGACTTGCCTTCCCGATGCCTCAACCTTGTTGGATCAAGATAATGACATCGTCTTGCTGTCATTCAACATTGCTGATAGGAGTCTCAAGAAGAGGGCGACTCCAGTTGCTGAGTTGCAAGCAGAGGCCCTTCGCATTGAGTGTGAGGCGAACAAATGTGTTGTTAGAGAGTACAATCTGCTTTATGAGGTCCTTGCACTAAAGAAGAGTCTGCAAAAGGTCCTCTGCAAATAATTGGGCATTCCAGGAGATACATGTAGCAAGCTTAGCCATTACTTATTTTACTTTATTAGTTTTAACACCCTGTGAGACAACTCTGACCAGAGGGTATTATCTGTTCATTCTTTAGTCTATCTGTCTGTCATTTTCAAAAATATCTTGATAATCAAATTGTGTCTCTTTATAAAAATAGAGAACTTGTTTGGGTCTGCTCCAGTATAAAACCTGCTGAAATTGCACAAAATCCGACGGTATTTTACTGAGTTTTTATCTACTTTCTTTTGATCCAAATTTATATTTGTCTTTATATTGTTTACCTCCAAAAGTAACAATCGAAAGACCATACATGAATTCACTGGAGAGCTTCCCAGAAGGGTTTAGATTTTGTTCGGCACAAATGGCCCTTTAATCTACATGTTTGACCCAAATCCAAACTTTGAATAGAACTCCATTTAGATTAGAATCAGGAGATCATATTCTAAAACATAAAATAATGTATAAGGATGCAAGATTTACCTGCATCTATTTGTTTACACATGAACAAGTACACTGGACAACTTGTATAATTATATTTTTATATTTGATATAATAATACATTTACTGGTAACAGTAACATTGTAAATTGGGCAATATTGTTTTGTGGAGATTAAATATAATATATATACATCAGTGTTAGTTTAAAAGCTCTACTACATAGCGAAATTCTATATAACCTATCAGAATAAGTTTCAGGGTGGAGTCCAGTTTCTCAACCGAACGCAACAATACCATATTTAATTTAAACCAACAATTCTGTGGGAAATATGCATATTTTTAAAGACAATAAAGCTCCCAATACATCCATATTGTTTAGGTGTAAAAGCCTGTTTTTTCATGTTGAAAATCCTCACATCTCCACCCTGTAAAACACAGTAAACTTCTAAAAATTCATGAAGTGAAATGTGTAAGTAATATCTTTAATTTTACAGTCTATACAGTAAAATAGGTGTAAATGTATTTCGTTACTCATAGACCCACTGGAGTTTGGATATTCATATACCATATACATGTAAGCCTATTACTACAACATTGCTCCATACATTATTTCAAGTGATTGAGTATTGAATTGAGTCAAGTGAAAGTGTTTTATATTTCGCTGTGTAATTAATGAGCTTGTGTTGGAGACTGGGAATCTGAAGGCGCCCATGATTTTAAGTTTATAGGGGACTGACCAGTCAGAGAGCTAGGAGATATCAGCTGTTAAGCTGTGACGCAAATATGTTGAGTTGTCTGTCAATGTAACATGTAATAACAAAGGAACAGGAGACTGTGTTAATGTTATATGTTTTAAATATAGCAAGTACATGGATGAACAACAATGCAAAGTACTTGCAGAGCATTGTGTTGCGATAGAAGTAAGTTTCTTGATCATTCCATGTTATAAATTGACATATATACTTAAGCTATAAAAACAACACTTACTACAGTCTCAGGTCACAAGAGTGATCCGCGGTTTCAACAATTACACCACAGCCCATTCAGAATAACTGCGTGTCATGCTAGGCGACGAAGTGCGGTGAGATGTCAGATTCCGCTGTAGAGGTAGCTGTAAGAAAAAATACTTCACCGAAATAAACATAATATGCTCCAACATTTTGGGCAAACTTAACTTAAAACATGAGCTGTCTTTCACTTTAAATTACTATACTGTTCATTACAACCTTCATGAACCTTAACTAAAAAAATAACAAGTTTGAAAATGAAAAAGCTAGCCACATGAGTTAGAGTAGTTGTGCTAAGAACTATTCCATGCCCTCGTACAATTAGAACTGTTCCGAAAAATAAGATACATGCAGACTATTTATTGTGCACAATACTTTCACAATTATAGCTGTTACAATTACATTATCTTTACCTGTACAGGAGATGCCACATATTCTTTTGTTTAATATAATGTCATCACTTTGAGCATGGGTAAAATTTTCAGTTGTCCGCTATACCTTTGCCTATTTAAGTGAAGTGCCAGTATAATCCTTTTTTTAAGAAATTGGACATGTAAATATGATACATTCTGGAGTAAAAAAAATGTATGAATCATAAGTACAGATTTCTATGTCCATGTTGTGTTAGAAATTAGTCATGTCTTTTTCTGTGATCCCTCCGATCAACCATAATTTGGCGATGTGGCGGCGATAACAAGTAAGACATTACATACAAATAATGTACATGCGTACATATGAATGTGTACACGGAATACAGCAGTATTTTGACAGAGTATCTGCGAAACACATAAAATATTTATAATAATAAGTTTATTCTTGCAAATGGGTGTGATGAATTATTGTTGTTTCATGTATTATATAGGCATACATTGACAGGTATTAAGAGATGAATACATTTTTTCCATATCACTTCCATATGTATCTATGAATGTTGGAAGAATTTAAAATTTACTGTTTATACATAGTATGTCATATCTTGGTTACTGTAACTGGTTTGCTTTTAAAGAACTGTTATAAAACTTAAGTTATTAAAAATTTAGTTTTCACCCAAACACTGTGCCGGCGATCCTGTTACGTTTTTTGAATGCCATCCTCAACAACAGAGTCAGGGGATATGAGAACGGTATTGTCGGGCTCCTGGGGCTCTGGCTCAATTCTGTCTCCCTTCTCCATTGCTATGCTGTGCAAAATAGCACAACACACTACAAGGTTCCTGGCGGTTTCTGTATGGGATCAAAGGAGAGGGTCGACAAGGATACCTAGAATCTCCCAGCAGAGGTCCATTGTTTGCACCTTGAAAAAGATATCATTTCAGCTATAGAAAGGATTCATTGTATATTTATTCAGCTTTTTTAGACTGAGTGAGTAATTAATTCTACAATGTTTTTTTTCATTTTTCCAAGAAAAGTTTAACGATACATGAAATATATAAACTTAGATTATCCGCATAATTTCCAAACAATATGTGCAGTGCAGGATATTATAATAAGATCAAACTCACTACAAAGTGTCACTAGCAGTGTGAAAATATACAACTGCCTGGTCAATGGGCAACCACATTGGTTATCATCATTTGATGATCACAAATCATCTGAAGTGCCAGGAAATACTCAAAATTATGGCTATATTTCATTTTAATGAAATTCCACTAAATTAATTCCACTTAAATGTTATCTTGATGCTTAATTTCAGCAATTTCATAGGTGGGGATAGGATTAAGAATGATATTGCTTTAATAAGACAACATTTATCTGCACATTGAGGCTGTGGAAACCTGTCCTATTAACAAAATCCTGCTCCCTCCCAAATGGGGCTTCAATTCGTATCTCTGTGCAGTCCACTGTTCCAATGATTTATGAAAATCCTGCAGAGTTAATAAATAATTGTACATATATGAACAAAAGTTGTAATATTGCAATACTTCTTACAAGTTACATTTTTGGTATTTATGTGTTAAAGATAACTTTGACATTGAACCAAGGGGGCTCACTCTGTCAAATTACCCCCGTTTTCCCTTTCTCGTTTTTACTAAGTTCTGTCTTTCTTTACTTTTTGTGCTGCTTAGCTTTATTGATTTAAGGAATATTTTGCGTGTGTGTGTATCAAATGAGGTATGAAAAACATGTTTTACAAGAGTAACAAAAAAGATAGCTTTTCAGGGTATCATGATTTTCAGTATGTTTATTCTTCTCCGGATTTAGATGAAGTTCATCTTTTTGAATTACACCAGTTACGTGTTGACATTTTCACTACGATGATATAAGGTATTTAATCTTCGACGCAAGTGTAAATACCCTATCTAATTGGATTAAAACAAGTCCATCCGGTGCGATGAAAGCCAGCCATAACTCGACGTGCCTAGGACCCCCTGGGAAACGGTCCTGTGTCGTAACCGGTGGGTAATGGTGTTCACAACATCTAGCACAATCCTTCATACACTGGATTTGGATATACCACCCAAGGAGCCCTCATGGTGATGAGGAAGCTTCCCGTTGCCATGGACCGTAGACAAACACAGACTTGGAGCACAACAGGGAGCGCAGCAGGCCGTAGCGAGGTTCTCTCGAAGTCAACAATAATCGACCTAACGAAAAACATGGTTGTGGTACGGAAATTCGGTACCTTCTGTTAACATAGCACAGACGATCGTTAACGCCATACTGGCAAAATTGTTTTAAATGCGGCCCGCGCTTCTATAATTGGGAGATCACTCTGCAGGTTTTCGAAACAGTGGACTTTTATCAGCGTACAAAAGCAACACTTACGTGTTTATGCCTTTAAATTTTGTCATCAGTGCTGAAAAATTTTATATATGCGGATCTATGGCTTCCTACTATTAATCTTATAGCTGGCTAAAAGCCGATATTCACTCTGCATTCTTATATTTTCTGCACAAAAATAAAACACGCATAGCATCTCAACAATTATACGCGTAATTTAGTATGCTATAAAAACAACACTTGCATTTTTTTTACATACACGCTAATATCTTATACCTGTCTCTATATACATGACTGTAAGTATGTATATCTTGATAAATATTTATTATTATAACAACATATAAATTCAAAAAACCATAACACAGAAATGGAACATTTTTCCAAAAGCCGGTTCGCACTATGAACGCCATCAACCAAACAGTGACGAGATAAAAGAACCAATGAAGCCCCCCCCCTCCCCGATTCGTATAAGAGGCCTGCGCCAGCATTTTACAAAATCACTGGGAGAAGTGCAGACATGGTAACGAGAACCAGCCCATTGTGAGGTTATCTCTACACTATCTGTGCTAATTCCTAACGCTGTATATATATCTTGTATATATTCGAGATTGTATATGTTATAACACAGAAGTTTGTGGGTACTTCACCTACTTCCAGGTACTATTTAACCGGGGTTATTTATCGGAGCTGACGCCGACAGTGGCCGGTATGTGGTCATATTCTCCCACCCCCTCTCTCACGTTGTGTAATTAGGTGTGTGTGTGTGTGTCGTGTTTGAGTGCATGTCTTCAAACGTAGATTCTTACATGTAGAAGGACACATAGCACCATAAGACTGATAGCGAGTTGTGGGACTCTCAAAGCAAATATTTGTACGCATATATATTAAATACAGCTGGGAAATCTTCCTTTAGAACAGGGCTATAGTCTGCTATGCCTTACGTATAGCGGTAGGATTGTACTTGTAGGAAAGTCTTGTACTTGCACTGTCTCTCTGCCATACGAACACAGCGCCTATTGATGTGTCTGTCGCCAGGAGCAGCTCCCGGGCGATCCCCTTTGTTCTCTTGGAACAGTCATTACGTAATAACCCGCCTTGTCCGTGCGCCCTATATCTCTGTACTTACCCACACTAAAGCTGCCAGCATAGACGATCCGGGGGGCGGGGGGGGGGGGAGGAAACCTCTATGGAATTTGTGCAGACCCGCTCTGCAACTCCATCTGTTGAGCGTACCAACTCAGATGGAAAAAAGAAAAGACAATCCAGTCAAAAAAATAACCACAATGTCATAATCACCTCCATGGGAGATTTACCCATTTCGGCTTGGAATAATATAAAGATTGGTCAAGCTATACAACGCGTTATAGGTAACATCAAGGAAGTCAAGAAGTGTGGTAGAAAAGACCTACTGATTATATTCTCAGGTCCTGCACAAGCTAAAAAGTCTTAAGCTTAACCCAAGAGTGTCTCTTGGGAAGGAATGTACAATACCGACTGCAGTCATCTTCCATGTCTTTTCGGGGAGTTATATACAGGGTGGGTGAAGAGTTGACAGAAGATGACGGTGTATGTGCCCAGAAAAAAGTAGGTCCGTGAAAGCTGAAAGAATGTATAAAGGAAAGAAAAAATTAAAACATCGTGCATGTTATTAGCTTTCGACCTGGAGGAGCTGCCCACGGAAGTTACGTTGGGTAATGAAATATTCCCAGTCAAACCATACATCCCCCTGCCCTTCGTTGTTTTTATTGCCAGGCTTACGGACATAGAGGAAAGCCAAAAATGCCAGGCGAGGTGTTCAGGCGACCATGACTTTGAGCACTGTGACAATTTAGATAGGCCATTATGTGTCAACTGTGACTCTCCTGGTCACTTGTCAGCATACTTCGGGTGTCCATACAGGAAACAAATAGGCAGAGCCCAATATATATGGGTGACTCAAAAGATCTCGTTCTCTGAAGCCCTGGAGAATTAGAAGGCAAGGACACCACAGCCCCACCTTCAGTACAGCAAACTACAATACAGCCCATAACTGAGTTTAAACGTGTCAAACCGGTCATGAAGTCTACTTCAACCCAAACTGAATCCACCTCCCCCATACAGACAGAAGACCTGTCTGTAAATATGGCCACTCGTATCATTGCTTTAATTGTTGAAATTATGCTAAAAGTCTTTGACCTGAGCGACAACAAGACCTTCGTTTCAGAAATACTCTGCATCACCCAGGCACCTTTGCCGTCTGAACTAGTCAACTTTCGCCGTCTAGCCCCTATGTTGAACAGTTTAGCGGAAAGTACTCTGAGATCAAAATTCCTCAACTTAAGAGTATCGAGGCCCAGTGTTTTAATATATCTAGATCTTCTGGCCCTGCTGTCAGTATCGTGAACATCTACAACCCTTCCAAACATGTCGAATGGGACGATCTTAATATAAATATGTCTGTAGTTAGCCCATCGTTTATTCTATGCGGTGATTTTAATGCCCACACTCCGATTTGGGGATCTTCTACCACTAAGTGTAATGGGAAAATCATCGTCGATTTTATCGACGACTACAACATTTGTGTACTTAACGACGGGAAGGGCACTCGGATGGACCCCCACTCAGGCATTGTATCCCACCTTAATCTTACACTATGCTCATCAGACATAAGCTTATCGTTCGACTGGTCAGTCGATGTGACTTCTCCCTGTGGCAGCGGCAACCTCCCTATTTTAGTCTCATGTCGGTTTACTCCCCACGTTAATGAACTTGGTCAACCTTCTTGGTGGAGCACCAAACGTGCAAACTGGTCTGTCACCAGAAAGAATGCATAAAATCCTTCTCCGACGTATCCATTCATAAAAATGTAAATATATTTTATGACAATATTGTCAGTGCAATTAATACAGTAGCCGCTAAGGCTATCCCCAAGACAGTAGGAGGAACTTTCCCAAAAATCCCCGTCCCTTGGTGGAACGAGGATTGCTCTAGAGCAATCAAGGAACGAAAGCGTCTTAAAAACCGTACGCGTAGAACAAGGCTTTACGAAGACATCATCCTGTGCAAGCGTGCCAAGGCCGAAGCGCAGTGTACAATCAAGCGCAGCCAAAAAGAACACTGGCGTCAGTTTCGTTCTAATTTGAAAGAGCACACGCCTCTGAAATCGGTATGGGTCCAGATTAAATCTAAAAGTGGAAAAAGTAAAATTGGTCTCTACTCCAAGTATTGTTCACAATGATGTTAGTTATGTCACTAATGCTGATAAAAGCAATGTATTAGCTGATAGTTTTTCATTTGTCTCCAGCTACTGCAAGTACCAACCAGACTTCATTCCCCACAAAGAAGACATTGAAGAATTGTACCCCTTTACTAATATTATGCCCGAGGATACGCCAATTAATGATGATTTCTCTCCCCTAGAATTAAAGCAGGTCATTTCAACATCTTCGGAATCTTCCTCAGGAGAGGACGCCATTACGTATTCAATGTCATGTAATCTACCGGAGCAATGTATCTTCTGTTTCTCTTATACAATACCATATGGGCTAATATGAAACTCCCTTTTCAGTGGAAACAGGCTATTGTAGTTCCTATACTCAAGCTTGGTAAAGACTCCGCTGTTCCCTCGTCATACAGGCCTATTGCCCTCACTACTGCTCTGTGCAAACTGACGGAGAAGTTGACAAATAGCCGACTGATGTAGTATTTGAACAAACATAACATTTTTAGTCCTGTCCAGAGCGATTTTAGAAACAGGCGATGCACCGCTGATCACGTCATCATCCTGGAGAACAATATTCGAAACTCCTTGTCTAATAAAGAATACCTATTCGCATAGACATAGAGAAGGCGTATGGCATGGTGTGGCGTACGGAAGTATTAATCAAAATGGAAGGCATGGGCATTGCTGGAAGAATATTAGGATGGTTTAGGGATTTTCTCACTGACCGTTCCATTAAGGTCAGAGTTGGGCGGGACTACTCCAGACCAGTGTCCGTTGAGAACGGAGTGCCCCAGGACAGTGTCTTGTCCCCAACTCTATTTAATATTGATATCAATGACCTACCCAGTGCCCTGTCATCTAAACTTAAATGTACTCTATTTGCAGATGACAAAGCCATGTTGTGCATTTCGAGAAACCTCAATTTGTGTACCAAATATATCCAGCAGGGTTTGGATGATATTGTCGAGTGGGACCCAATATGGGGGTTTAAGTTCTGGTCTGAAAGAACGGAAGCAGTTATACTTACCAGGAGGACCATAAAGGATGCTGAGATTACCTTAAATAATTTTCCAGTCACACTTTCCTCCTCTTTCACATATCTCGGGGCAGTACTTGACGCACGGCTTACTTGGTCTAAGCATATTGATTACATATTGACTAAATGTAAGAAGTCCATCAATCTGATGAGGTGTGTCTCTGGGCGAGAATGGGGTGCTGACAGACACTGCCTGCTGTTACTGTACCGTTCCCTCGTTCGTTCAAGGCTAGATTACTGTTGTGAGGCCTACGACTCGGCCTGTACCAGTCTTAAGTCTAGGCTTGACGCCATTCAGTGTGCGGCGCTGAGAATCTGCACAGGGGCAATGCGAACGACGCCACTCAATGCCATGCAGGTGTTCTGCCAAGAATGGCCCCTGCACATCCGCAGACGACTGCGCACTGTGGGGTTCTCTTTTAGACTTAGGGCGGATAGGAACAACTCTGCCTCTGCTATCCTCGCACCTTCCTACTATGACGGCTTGTATGACAGTCGGCCTAATACAGCGTTATCATTCAAGCAGAGATCCAGCCAAACAGCTGCTCTTATTCAATCTGCGGATTTAAACATACAGCCCTCCTCTGTACCAGACTTCCCACCAAGGAACTTGATTTCCCCACATATCTCTACTGACCTTCATTCTAAAACTAGCAAGTCTACTATTTCCTTATTATACGCTAAAGACCATATCCAGTCTAACTGGTCAGAGTACGTGAAAGTTTATACTGACGCGTCTAAGTGTCCTAACACCAATGTAGTGGGAGCGTCATTTTGCGTGCCAGAAATTAAATATACCAAGTCCTTTAGGCTGTCTGACTCTTTAGCCGTGCTCACTGCCGAATTCACTGCAATTATCTGTGCCCTCCAGTTTCTGATGGAACTTAGGCCTATACGGGCTGTTATTTTTACAGACTCTCTCTCTTCTCTACAGGCTCTGCTGAATTTTGCGCGGAACAAGTCCTCTAAACTCATACATGAAATACTCTACCTATGCACCACCCTTGACTACCGTGGCGTCTGAATATCGTTTGATTGGGTGCCGGCTCATATCGGTATTCCTGGTAATGAACAGGCCGATCAATTGGCTAAACAAGCTCTTATGTTGCCTGACATAACGCTCACTGTTCCTCTATCGCTAAAAGAAGCAAAAAACTCAGTAAAACAAAAGTTCATAGACATGTGGCAGAACGAATGGGATAACTCCGACAAAGGGAGATTTTTCCATGAACACAATTCACTAGTTACCTGTCGCTATGACCTATCGCTTAGGTGTCGTCAAGACGAAATACTAGTATTTCGACTCCTCTCTGGTCACCTACCCACCAATCTATACTTGAACAGATTTGGTCTCCATGATGCAGGACTCTGCGAGGAATGTTTCGTAGAGGATAGTATTCCCCACCTTATGTTTCGATGTCTACGGCATACATACCCCCGTCATACTATGTACGCAGAACTACGCCTCCTCGGCATCCGCCGCTTTAACGAAGTTACTGTATTGAGCCCTACGAAACAGCAAAATGAGATATTCCAGGCTGTGGCTAATTTTCTAACTAGATGTCATAGATTCTAGACACCCCACCACAAATTTTTTTTTTTTTTTTTTTTTTGGTTAACTGACCAACATAATTCACCGAATGCTAACAACCTCAAACCCCGTCTGGCGTGCAACGCCCCAGTGGGACTGAAAACGCCAATACAAACTAAATCCCCCTCCCCCTTACACGTTTCTAGTGAGACTTTGTTCAATCTTGAAATCCAGTTGAACTTCGTTTTTAGGAAACTCACCTGAAGACGACTTACAAATATAAAATATCACTTATAAACTATACACTTTATAGCACTTATTCTAATGAGGAAGAGCAAGCTTGTGGTGGCTCCTCTATTTTCGTGAATAATAATATAATTCAGCGGCTCCACGACATAATGCAGAACTCCCACTCTCTACTTTTCAACGAATTACCAGTGCCTACCTTTGCCGAAGTATACGCCGGGCTAGCCAGAGATGGCATCTATCTAACAGATGAAGGACGCCCAGCACCTGTCAACGGCAGACCTGGCTAAATCTTCTCCCAAGGGTTACTTTTCAGGGACATTCGAAACGATAATTTTCAGGACCCAAACCCTCTGAAAGTGATCTTTAGAATTCGAGCACAAATATACGTTTTTATGTATGTATTTTTAATGTCTCCATGTCTTTTTTACGTGATTTTTTCACTTTGTATACGCATTTATCGCCCGAATGTCCGGTTTTTTTTTTTTAGTTTGTGATTGTCCATATATGTATAACCAACCAATGTCAGCCCCTCGTTCTCCCCGTTCGTGCACAAACATTATCACGCGCAGCGTTCCTGATTCTCTAATAATATCACGCGCAGCGTTCAACACCACAAAACACAGTTCCAGACATGCGTATCACACATCTATGACGTCATACACACATCATGACGTCATACTCGTACCTCAAGTACGTCAAGTACCTCCCAGGTTAAAAGATAGAGATGCGCGGTGAAGACCGCATAGTGCCCTACTCATCGGGTAGCGTGCCAAGCAGCTGGAGAAACCAAGATAATATATGGTGACGTTTTGAATATCTGCAAAGAAAGTGCAGCAGCTCATACTCAGTAAGACGAACCTTTCAAACCAAGTCATTGTATGCTATTACTAGCAAACACAGGGTACAAAATCTTTTAAGAATTTGTATGTTCCATGAAATGTAAAATGTTAAATTAAGATCAGTATATTTGAGAAAGAACATTTATTTGGAGTAACTATCCAAGCCCAAATTGTCATAAAAATATGTGTTGGATTTATGTGTTTATTGCCTTTTACACTTATTCCTGGGAAAAACAGTTCATGATTGTGGATTTTTTACACATCAGTACATATTTTTTTGTCCGCTTTTCATAACGTCAACTTTGTTCACAGAAGTCGGAATACAAAATGGATAAAGTTCCTGAATCATGAGTATTTTGTGCTACACCGGTGCTAGAAGAGGGGCCGAATTTCGGCATGACTTATGTGTCGTCGAAGTTTTCGCAAACGTCGATCTAACATGGTGGAAATCCGGCCTACACTGAAAGTAATCGTAGAATGTATCCTGTGCTTTGCGAAATTTAGTTCATAGTTCATATTAAGTAAAACTTCAGTGGTTAAGAAAGGTCTCGCTCCTCCGCCCCAGTGGTTTAGTTTTTCAAATGTTTGATTACATGATATTAGGTATTTAAGTCAAAGGCACTGTTTAAAGGAAATGACAAGACAGGCCTGAGCGCTGGATCCCCTGGTCCATACGATCATTTGCTAACCACTACACAAAACGCAACATATGATTACTAGGACATGTATTTGTTACACATCAAGGTGCAATTAAAATACTTCGTGCAAATCAAAAGACAAAGTTATTGTTTTAACCAAAGGAAGAGGGTCCCCGAAAAGAAATTTTGTATAGAGATTAAACTCACTGAAATACAAATCCTTGACAAGTTTTCTTCTGTGGCTAAACTTCCTTCATGTTTAAATAAGAGATTGAATATGCCCAAAATTCCATGAAATTGAACAAATTAAACAATGTGGCATTTTCAGCTGACTGTAGTCTTTTTGCTGATTGACAAATTTATGCTTTTTTGGCAAAATCATATACACCCATGTATTATATATATCGAAATTTGAAGAAATAGTAATGTTGGAAAAAATATTCATGATCAATTTAGCGTATCGGCAAGGGGCAGATTTCTCGCCTTATCATATCTCCTCCTTTTACTTAAACTAAAAAACATCGCATGTTCAAAATTAAGTTTGTCAAAGAGGTTGAACAATATTATGTTTATTTCGGTAATGTATTTTTTCTAACAGCTACCAGGACAGTGGAAATTGACATTTAACCGTTCTCCGTCGGCTGACATGAAATGCCGCCATTCTGTAAAGGCTGTGACCTAATTGTTCAGTGTGCGGAACATTCTTGTCACCTTAGACTGTGGTTGAAACTTAAATATGTATCTAAATTTATAAGAAGAAATGATCAGGAAGCTTACTCCCCAAACAACACAATGGTCTTCAGTTGTGGCGAGAGTAAATACTTGGCAGTGTTGATCACACATGTACTTGTTATGATTAAAATACATAACACTAATAATGCGCCCTGTTCCTATTATGTTACATAAACAGTCAACTCGGATTTACGTCAGAACTTACAAACAGCTGATATCTCCTAGATCTCTGATTGGCCAACCGTTCATACGCTTAAAAGCGTGAGAGTCTGCAGATCCCCAGTCAGCAGCAAAATAATCCACACTTCAAACGAATATAATTCAGCAACGATTTCGTATAGATTCAAACAGGTTTCCAACAAGAATTTTGTAATCTTTTCAATGAACAGTTCGTTAGTCTTGAAGTGTCTCTAATATGATCTAACCATTACTTCAAAATCCAAAAGCATGAAAGACATTTAAGTAAGCCCCAGAAAAACACGTCAATTTCTGTCCACGGAATTGGCTCCAGATGACCTAAGTAATCATTGAAGAGAATGCATAGTACTAGAAGGTCACATTATGATATACTGTAAAACTGCCGACATTTTGCCTAGAAAGATCTGCAATTAAGTTGTTATCATTTCTCTTTAATCGGTCAGTATGAAAAATATCTTCATTATTTGTATCACTGCTGTATGTTGCAATGGGTCAAGGCAACATATCGTAACACAATACATGATTGTTAGAATATTTTGACAAGCTTGTATTGGAGAAAATTTTCGGACAGATGCCAGCTAAAGGTTTCGTATCTTTCGAATGTACCACCACTGCATGTAACTGGTGAGGGGCATTAGGAGAATGTATCTTCCCAACTGAAAACCGACACTACTTGCTTGGATTCAGTCCATCACCAAGGTTTTAGCCTCAGCCTCGGTGGTGTTGGATCCTCACCAGTAGAACGTTCATACGTTGAAGTTAACGAGCCTTCATTGTATCTAAGCATAAATCTAAGCCTTCAATAGGCTACAAAGCTTACACAACAAACCCTGCCTACGACGGTGTTTTGAACCCATTATATTTGTAATAAATGTCCTAACAAGGTCCCTTCGTTCGGCGTTCGTGTTTGGGGTCATGTTTGTGAAAACTGACATCAAGCTAGAGGATATTGCTACAGTAGTATTTTTTCAGGAATCCCCTCCCTGGCTTCTTCCCCAACCTAAATCGATATCTGATTTGCATACAGATAATAAATCCATTACAAATCCTCTTTTGACTCAGCAAGATTTTGCTGAAGTCAGGGCTAATTATTCGGATTATAAATTTACATATACTAATTCATGGAACGATGAGAACAGGGTTGTGTCTACTTCTTTGTTGGGACAGCAAGCCGCTTCTCTTCGCCTTCAGTCATCATCTATCTTTTCTGCAGGGATCAGGGGTGTACTCCCTGCTTTATGATATGTCTATTCTGGGTATGCCTTTGAAGCAGTAATATGCAGCGACTCGTTGTCCTGCCTTTTGGCAATTGAGAATAATTGATAAATAGATTAATTCTTGAAATATGAGCCATACGCAGAAAATTAATTAAAAGAGGTGAAGATATTATATTCAGTTGGCTACCAAATCACATCGGTAAACTGGTATAACCACCCTGTCATTGGTCCTAATTCTTATACTCATGGAGTATCTTGTCAAGAGCATGTTGTTTTTACGAGGTGCCGTATTGGCCATTCTCGTCTGGCACACAGTTTTATCTGGATGGGAGTAGTCTTCGTGAGGATGTTGGATGTGATGCCGAATATGGTATTAAACATATCCTGATTGACAGTGTAGACTTTCCTGACGGTTAGCAAATGTTCTACACAGTCGGTTCTGAATTATTTGACATCCTACACAGTGAGGCTGTCATTAATTTCCTGAAATATATTGGATTGTATCTTAACAAGTGTTCTAGTTTATACTAGTGCACATACATGAATTTTATAACAACTGTGGCGTTCGAATTTTCAACCGAGGTTTGGCTGTTTTACCTGGTTTTGAACACGTTCATCAACATTATTCTTTTAATTTGTACGTTCTCATCATTTCGAAAATCATATACTGATTCTTGATTCAAACATATTCTCGTCATGATATGGCTGAGATATTGACAATGTGGTGTTAAGCCATAATCATTCATTCATTCATTCATTATTGTCAGCACAGTATGGCTTCTTAATTTAGGTGTATAAGTTAGTACGCACTATATAAATTCATGACCACAGTATGCAATATTTTATGAAGACTGCCAGATGCATGTATGTTTGTAGATTGTGTAATATTTTCTGCCAGGGGCAATGTTTCTTGTTATCAGTAATTTGCACAATCCATATCATTATGACTAAAGTAAACTTTAGCAATGTACATACTTCAGTGGGTTGTTTTTGCAGTTTGTGTTTTCTTTATCGTGCCTTTTATTATGTAAAAATACGGTGGAGCGGAACGTACCTCATTGAGCAAGGTGTCTTGAAAATGGACATGTGCACATGTAAGCATTCTTTGTATATTCCGCGGCCTAATGGTAAGCCTGCTGCTGGAGTATAATGACCTAGGAGCATGTCATCAATGCAGTCACTGTTAATTCAGGAGCATGCTGGCTTCCTCTTCGGTCGCACGTGGGAAGGTCTGCCAGCAACGTGCGAATGTTTGTGGGTTTCCCCCTGGCTGTGCCCAGTTCCTTCCCACCAAAATGCTGGTCGCCTTCGTACAATGAAATGTTTTATTTTAAATAAATAGATCTTCTCAGAGAAGTAAATATTCGTAGCTCAGCAGTGCTCATATGGAAAGCAGATGTTAGGCTTGCTGGCTAGAGAGGTTTGCATGCATGGTTTATGGCTAGAAATTCATCGTGGTTTTAATATGATGGTCACAGTACAACTTACATTTAATATGTATTTGATTAAATTGATTCTTGATATCAGTAATCTAGTGATTTGACTTAATTCCAATTTCGTACTTGTCTACCCACGAAGCAAGTTCACATGTTTTTTTCGTTTAGAACTGCTCAATGACACCTGGTAGCATGGTCAGTTTTAGGCATACTAGGCTTAGTAGGCCTATATATGTTGACTCTATGTATGTTGACGATTACAAGGTTGTGGGCAGGCTGGTAGCTAAAACTGGCAGAGATATCACGTTTTGGTACATAATAGCCCCTTTTCATCGCCCATTTCTCGGTTTTATTGAGACAAAACTGGAGCTGACGCTCAATGTTATTCATACTTTTAGCACATTAGCATATAAGGAAAGCATCAACATGTAAAGAACCCTTTAGTGTTAGTGTTTCGGCCAAACTATTTATTTTGAAGCTAGAAGTTTCCTCTACATTCGATCGTGTTCTTTTTCAAATTTCCGTGATCTGTATTGCTCATTCAGGATTTCTGCCTGGTCGCACGAAAACACGTATCAACTCGTGGATGATCGTAGGTTTTACACGGTTCTGACAACTTCCCTGTATCTCGGCTTAAAATCTCTTGCATCGATTTACGTTCAAATATTCTTAAATATGTTCGTCGCCTTTGGCAGGTTGAATGGTACCTGCACACTCATGGCATGTCTCCTAGAGATCAAGCAGTTTAAAACAAAGTGCCGTATGTGAGCATTCTTGTCTCACAGTTTTATCCTGGATCGAAGCAATCCTCCCATATGTTTTGGGTGTGGCGACCAATATTGCACCAAACATATCCTTGTACATTGTGTAGAATTTGCTTTTGTTTCTCAAGGAACATGGCCGTTATCATAAAATATGCTTTATAACATATAAATACATATATATTTACAATATTTCAAATGATAGATTGGTGAAAATTGCGGTTGTCGAATTTTACCAGATATTTGTTTCTTTTCTAACCGGTTTTTAAAAATGTTTGTTTTGGATGGTTTGAGTGTTTATTACATTAGGTCGAAAAATATTACCTGCTTCTTGGTTTCAACATATTCTCCCTACACTATGGCTGACATACTGCCGACGTGGCATTAAGCCATACACATACATTCATTCTGACATGTTTCCTCCCATGATGCCGACCACCGTCGCATTAGTGTAATATTCTCCCACACGGCGTAAAACTCAAATAAGTTGATTTATTATATTGGTGCATATTAATAGGACGATCAAACTGATCAAATGAATTCATATTACCCTATTGACAGCTGAAAACCGTTCGAAACATTGACAGTTTTTGGTTTACTGGTACAAAACCAGAGGAGCTTAACGAGGTGTGTACTGGCAAGTTTTTCCTCGTCCGTCCGTCTGTGTTGCGCCTGTTAATTTTTCTTTCAGAACGCAGCTTCTACTTTCTCATATTCTTTCAAAAGAAACTTGTTACAAGTGTAGAGTACATCAAAATACTTCGATCATAATGTCAACTGTTAACTTCGATGTCCGGTTGTCTGTCTGCATAAATGTCAGGTGTCCATTAAGATTTCTTTTGAAACGCTAATTCTGCACTTTTTGTCTGATTTCAACGAAATTTGGTTCAAGTGTAGACTTTTTAAAGCAACACATTTCGTAGAATCGATTTTTAATTTCAAAAACAGGTTGTCTTTGTATTCATCCATGCCAGAATGCATAAAAAAACACCAACTAGTGTTACGCGTGTTGCCCACTTTCAACAAACATTGAAACTAGTGAAGACTATATCACCATTTGCAGTATAGCCTTTCATAATGGGATGATCAAAACGCTACTCCCTTGTAAGGTTTTCGGCTGTGAAAAGAAAGCACCTTAGTTCTGTAGGCAGGGTTGTCGTACAGCGATTAATCTAGAGCTCTCCTCTTGATTTGTGTTAGAAACAGCACAGGAGCGACCTGTTTGACGTGGGTTGCAAGCCTTAATTCAAGAGGACGGAATCCTGGTGGCTGAGGGCAAGTTGGTCTTGCAAGAACCTCACACACTCCACTTCTTTCTTGGAGGGATACGGGAGATTCGATGGATGCGGTTGAGGCAATCGGATGGTCATGCTTTGCAACTTCGTAGTCCTAATGGTATGAATTAACAACATAGAGAGTCTGATCTGTCGTAAATTTGTTGTTTGTGGGATATTCGTTAAGGCGGTGGCTGCTGGGTCAATTGGGTATTTTACGCCACTTCGGCAATTTTTCAGCCACATCGTGGCGAGAACATGTTTAAACCATGAATCGATATATGGTTTTCAAGTAGAAAATGTGAACATGCAAAACAAATGATAAAACAGACCTGATTAAACCCAGGTAAAATAACCAGACCGCGGTTAAATCCAGAATAATTTTTAAAATTCTAATGTGTAACCACACACTACCAATATGTATGTATAATGTAAAAGGAATTCTATCTCACAATGTAATCCCATATATTGTAAGTAATGAATGACTGCATCGCCAATGACGCTGTCAAATAAGGCAAATATAGTGCTGACTGTGTAGAATCTGCGGATATGAGCAAACTCTACACGGTCAAACAGGATATGTTTGATGCCGTATTGCGCATCACATCCAACACACTCAAGAGCACTGCTCCCATCCAGGATAACTCTGTGTTGGACCAAAATGCCTAACACGGCATCTTTCTAAAACTACTTGGTCTCTACGAGACATACCAAGAGTATAAGAATTATAGCCAAGATTCCGTGGGTTTAGAGGATTTTGATTAATTTGTACAAGGTTTGTGATTAATAGAGAAACAGCAGGAGAATCAGGTAAAGTAGCAGGTTTTTCAATCGGTTTGTGATGAAGAAATGGCCGTGTTACCCAAGGGTTTCATGACCAAGTTCTGTGACTTTCTATACCAAGGGCCAAGTGAATGATGTTTGAATCCATATCGAAACGAAAGGTTTCTTGACAACATTGGCATGTGTAGATTAAGTAAGGCCAACCAGACGTTTCGCTTTTTGATATGATATATTATTTTTGCATTTAATTGCTATGATTTTTTCTTTTTCGAAGACAGGATAATCCATGGGAGAGGTCATAAGGGCTCCGCTGCAATTCAAGCATTTTATCGGGTTTTTATTGAGCACATTTAAAACAGACCAGTTTCTTACGGCGTTGGCCATTGCCATGGCCAAAACATCTGCCAGGACAAACACCGAGTATATTAGGTATAAATAATTCTACTGGCACACTGTACGGCCCTATAAATATTAATGTTGGGAGAGACGGTTTATTAAATGATACGAGATAGGTAGAACCATCCCTAAGACCTCGACGAATCCAAAGCAAACCCTGACACGATAATGACTGTCGCAAAGCCACAAAGAACCTTAAATAGGCGGATCGCAGATTGAATCACTGTCGTAATCATAATAATTCAAACCAGGTTCCTATGTTTACAGTTACAGCCTGTCCATTAATTAGGTCACCTGGCTACACGCTCTCAAGAATTCGAAGTCAGATGTTCTGGGCTAACATGAAAATGGTCACTACCACAAAGATCATCATGCTCCTTCCAAGAAAAATCAGGGAAAAGTGCCACCAATTTTCCCTGATTTTTCTTTCTCATTTCTTATCAAATATAACCCCTAAAAATTTATTTTTCCCAAAAATCTTCACTGGTTCAACAAAACATTTAAGCTCAAAGTCTAGATGAAGTTTCCTTTTATTGCAAAAATGCATACCGACGGTTTTAGATGTAGGAAACTAAAACACTGGCACCTGTCCATTACTCGATCTCATTGAGACAAAGCTGCAGTTGCCGCTCGATGTTGTTCGTAATTTTTGCTCGGTGGCATATAAAGAAATCATCTGCATATAAAGAACCATCTATGCCAGATGTTAATTTTTTCGCCCAGGTATTAATTTTAATTCACTGTGTTGGTGAAAGAATACTGCCCTGGGGCACACGCATCTCCTGGTCATGAGAGTCAGAAAGAGTGGATCCCACTCGTACCTTAAACCGACGATCATATAAAAATTCAGATATAAACAGAGGTAACCGAATCTTTAAACCCATAACAGAAAGGCCTTTTAAAATATCATATTTCCTTGTGGTGTCGTAAGCCTTTTCGAGATCGAAAAATATGGACACCATATAATCATTATTAATAAAACCATTACGAAAAAAAGTTTCAAATCGAACAAGGTCATCTAAAGTATATCCTCCTGGACGAAAACCACACTGAATAAGAATAAGAAACTAAACAAGTCTATCGTTCATCATCCGTTCCATAGTCTTACAGGCGCAGCTGGTAAGAGGTATAGTACAGTAATTATTTGGTTCTGTATGATCCTTACCCGGTTTAGGGATCGGGTTAATGCACGCCGCACTCCGTGACGGTGGAAAATGATCAAAACTTTCCGAACCATGTTCCAGACCTTACACATGGGTGTTTTTGACGTTATGCCTGAAAGAAAGTTGGGCAAGCAATATCGTCGCTTGGATTTAAGTAATCGACGAGCCTTAGCTGTAAATATACGAACCTGATTTAAATTATAATTAGTTGGACAGTGATTAAAATTTTGTTCGGCCCTTTGTACGGTCCTTAATGGCCTTACGACAGTCGTTATCATAGCATGGTTTACTTTTCGATCTTGGATATGTCGAGATCGTAGGTATGGTTTTATCGGCTGCTGTTCATGTAACTTCATTAAATTTTAGCCAAGCATCCTCTGCAGTATTGACATTCTCTCGAGTGATGTCAGCCTCACAGAAATTTCAAATGCCATTCAATCTGTTTTATCGAGCCGCCAAGTAGCTACACCTACTAAGGAATTAGAGGTGAGATTCTCTAGGATAATAGGGGAATGGTCACTATCACAAAAATCGTCATACACCTTCCAAGACAAATCCGGGTGAAGTGATAGATCCGTGATAATGAGATCGATAGCAGAATATGAATCTTTACCTGGATGTAAATAGGTATTAGAACCATCATTGAAATAACATAGTTCAATCTTCTCCTATTTTTACCTTTATCATTCATATTAATACTACCCGAAAGGTGTTTATGGGCATTAAAATTCCCCATAATTATGAAGAGTTGACAGTTGGTTTGTTAAATTATGCAACTGCAAAAACGACAAAGAAGAATGAGGACGAACATAAACTAAACATAAAGTGATTGTTTCCTACAGGAAACACGGGCAGCCACAACCTGAAGCTCCGTATCGAGGTGAAAAGGACTGTGAAAAATATTATTATTGACGCAAATAGAGGAGCCGCCACAAGGTCGCTCTTCCTCATTACAATAACTGCTATAAAGTGTACAATGTTTATGGGATATTTTATCTTTGTCAGATGTCTTCAGGTGTGTTTCCTGCAGACAAAGTGCGTGTTGACTTAAAGATTGAACTAGGTGTGTTATTTCAATAATGTTAACCTTAAGACCTCGACAATTCCACTGAATAATTTTATCACGTGTAGACATTACGAAAGGAGGCGTATAGGAGACTTCTCCTTGTGCTTGGACGTAGGATGGTCTTTTGGGGGTGGGGTGGGGGATTTACTATTAGATCTTCCCGGTGCGGATGCTATATCCATCATATGCGCACTTGATATTGATGGCACAACGTCCTCTAACGACCGGAAGTTGTAATAGGTTTGGATTGGATCCCTACTGGCCTTAGAGGGGTGTTCTAGAAGGCCGCTAGATTTGTTTTCATTTTATTTAATTTCTCTTCAATAACGGATTTACCTGTATTTCTAGATTTTTTATTTTCAATGTTTGAAGCTTTCTCTGGTCTTGTCTTATGAGTAAATAACTTACATGAGGAATCAGAGGAGGAAATCTGGAAGACGTTGGGACGTTCTGTGCTAATGGGCCATGATATGCACGTCTGCGTGCGAACGGTGCTAGTCACTTTCTTGGCAGCATTGGGATGAAGTCTGCAGGGGACAAACAGGGGAAGCAGTAAACTTTTGCTTCCTGATACTAAACCTTGTGTCTTACTTTCACGGTTAAAATCTGTTTTTTCCCTTTGATATATCGGACACTCACGGGAACAAGCTGTGTGGTCTCCGTTGCAACTGAAACACGTAACTGTGTCGTTGCACTCGAATCCCTCATGGCCCTCCTGCTAGACCGAAAACAAATAAGTTTATTCTTACATTCACCCCTACCGTGTCCAAATTTCTGACATCCGGAACATCGGGTCGGGTTCGATATGGACAGATCTACTCGAACACTGTAAGGGCCAATGAAAATAGATGACGTCAGTGAAGTGTTATAAAAACTTAAGAGATATGTATTAAGATTGATAATTTTACCCTCTCGTTTGGATGTAAAACGTTAGACCTTAATTACTCCTTGAGATTTTAATTCAGAGCAAATCTCCTCGTCCAAGTCACCATTCCTATCTCGAATCACCCCTTGGCTACTGTTCAAGGAGTTACGAGGTGATACGAACACAGAGATTTCCATTATATTTTTAAGAGACAACAGGTTGCTCGATTGCTTTCTCCTATAACATTCAATTAAGACATCGCCAAAGCGAAGCTTTTTAACTTGCGTTGCAGCCGATTGCTCCGAGCGGGCCCTCCGATCGCCTGTCTTTGCAGAAGTAAGGGCCGCGGTAAAGTGTTGGGCCTGAGGGTCTCGCAAGACGAACAGGCCACCAGCCCCCAGGAACCCGTCCTCCCTCATCATGGGTCGCAACCCACGACAAACAAGTTGCCCCTTTTATTCGCCTTGTACGACAAAGGCTGTAGAACTATTCTAATAACCGGAAACCACACTGGAGAGCCCTAGGTTAATCACCTCGTATGACAAGCTTGCCTAGAAAACTGGAGCTCTATTCTTTTCACTCCACGGAAGCGGCAGAGGTCTGACAATTTATAAGATTACAATCGACCTTTTTTCCACTGAGGAGCTTATTATTATTAGGTTGACTGAAACATTAACATCAGGCGCACAGGGTTTTTATATGTAGATGATTCCATTATATGCTATCGTACTAAAATATGAATACCATCGTGGAGCAAATCCAGCTTTGTCTCAATAAAAGATAGAAAAGGTCTCAGTACTCAAAGGTTTTAGATTTTGTACGTCTAAAACGGTGGTTATGTATTTCTCTTAATAAACGGAAACTTCATCAAGGCCCTGAGCTTAAATTTTGTTGTGAACCGGTGAAGATTGTAGGGAACAAATCTTTAGCGGTTATATTTGATCAGAAATTATCTTTTATACCTCATATAAAAACTCCTAAAGCTGAATGTACAAAGGCTCTCGATATAATTAAGGTCAAGTCTAGCACCGACTGGGATGCTAACCGATCTGTTTTATTAAATTTATATCGTTCTCTGGTGAGGCCTAAGTTGAACTGTGGTTCCACCATTTACGGTTCCGCAAGGAAATCGTATCTGGATATGTTAGATCCGGTCCATCATCAAGGTTTAAGGCTCAGCTTTGGTACTTTTAAAACTTTGTCAGTAGAAAGATTATACGTCGAGTCTAGCGCAGCTTCTTTACATCAAAGGCGTATAAAACTCAGCCTTCAATATGCTACAAAGCTTAAAGCACAAGCAACAAACCATACTTACGACTGTGTTTTCAATCCGTTATATTATAGACAAATATATTAAATGTGATAAGACGATTCCTTCATTCGGTGTTCGTGTTCGGGACCATATTGTGGAAACCAACATCAAGTTTGAGGACATACCTCCGGTTTCTTTTCCGGACTCTCCTCCCTGGCTTCTTCCACAACCTAAATTGGTGTTTGATCTACGCAAAACATAACAAAGCAAATGCGAATCCTTTGATAATTGAGCAAAGTTCTGCTGCAATTATGGCTAATTATTTGGATTAAAAAACTATATATACTCGCGGGTCAAAGGATGTGTCTGTCTTAGAACAGCGAGACAATTCTCTTTGTCTTTCATCCTCATCTTCAGTCTTCTCTAACGAGGCGACAGCTATACTATACACAGTCGTAGACAGGGGGCGAAAGCTACCCAACATAAACCTATGTCTAAAATTAAAATTCCTTATACTGATTTAAAATTTAAGGTTCTGAAATATATTCGTCGGTTTGGCAGGGTGAGTGGGGCCTGCAGGTCTATAACAAACTGCATGATATTCATCCTGTCGCTGGCTATAATTCTTATACTCTTGATATGTGTCGTAGATATCAGGTCGAGCATTCGTTGCCATGTTTAGCATTCTCGTCTAACACACAGTTTTATTTTGGATGGGAGCAGTGCTCCTGAGTGTGTTAGCTTTGATGCGCATTACCGCATCGCACATGTCCTGGTCGACAGTATAGACTTTGCTTATATTCGGGAAAGATTTTATACAGTCAACTCTGTATTTGACTTGTTTGACAGCGTCGTTGGCGATGCTGTTATTCGCTTTTTGAAGGCTGTTGACCTGTATAATAGAATATAGTATTTCAGCAATTGTCTTTCTTGACTTTCAAGTGACTTTTATTTTGTTTTAACTGCTTTTAAAAAGTGTTCGTCTGTTTTTCTTTTAGTTTTGAATGTTCATCAGATCACATCCATAACTATTCACGACTTATTAGTTTGAATATTTTCTCACCACGGTATGGCTGAAATATTGTCGATGTGACGTTAACCCATAATGATTTATTCATTCAGATATTCATTCTTGGATTGGGATATCTGGAAAAGTAAACTTTAGCAGTGACTGGGCATTGTTTCCAAGTTTAAAGACATTTAGAATGTCGTCGCGAGATCCTTTGAAAACAATTAAGCCATCGTCTCCAAACTGCTCATGCTTTACGTTGGAGTGGTCGTGTTTGTTTTACGTGAAGAGTGAGTTAATGTGGCTAATCATAGCTACATTAACACACTGTGGATCTCCGCTATCTGACGGTATGCCTTGCTCTGAAATTTGAACTCTCTGTATAACCCACTCAGGTAGCTAGACTGTCGGATGAAGCAAATAAGTGGCTATTTCACAAGAGGGACTCAAACCAAAGTCTTGAACACTGATGGCTGAAGATGTTTCCCATATTCCCCGGCTAAGTTTGATTAAATATTTTAAGGATAACACATAAAAGGAACACAAATCTTAGAAACTGTATAGAAGATACAATTAAGTGAATATTTATCCACCTGAAACGTCAGATACAAATCCTGTTGGTGTTCAGTTTTTGCTGAGATCACAGCTAACTACCAAGATTATAGGTTTCCATGCATTCATACATTAGATCGAAAAATGGGAGTCGTGCCTTAGGTTCCGTCTCCACGACTGTTTCCGTAAATAGCAATGACTAAGACATCCTTTAAAAAACTCCTGGAGAAGGTAAAATTTTTATCTGTTAACACTTAAACCAAATATTTATTATGAATGAGTAATTATCTCTTTAAGTAAGCCTGACTCGCACGTTAAGAATACTTCTTTTGTAAGTATTAAACCATAGCGGTGCTTTGGGGATTGTTGAGAAGGCATTCAAGATAAGTCAAAATCTCACGGACCAACAGCCATCAACCAATTAAACAAATGCCTATTTTAAAATCTAAAACTATAGCTAACTGAATTGCTTCCTTTGATAACCTGTTTTATTTTTGATTTGCTCTTTTTTTTGTTCATCATTTTAGTACAAGTCAGGTGGCAACGGAGAAAACAATGCAAAGTGACTCAACTACAAAAATGCGTAAACAGGTAAGATACACACATCTCCGTCACCGGGTCTATTGAGTAAGAAAATCATAACATGGGCGCTTAAATATGCATGGAACAGAAGAACAGAGTAGATGCACGCTTTCCGTGTTGTGAATCGTTAGGTGAGATAATTTTTTCTTGACGGCTGGTATACAAATATCCCCTTCAAGCAATAGGCTGTGACACGTCTTCTACCAAGTGTTACGTTGTACTGCCTCTCAGTTAGACAACGCACGCAGATGGTTCTTTTACTCCTAACAGCTCACGGAACTCCTTGCTTTTCTTTGATTGGGCATATCTTTCGCCCAATATCCGTCAGAGTTCACCTGAGTCTTTTCGTCAAAACCTTACACACGTCTTGATGCGTATCCCATTTTGAGTCCATGCGATGGACATGCCCGTGGCTGTACTCGGTACGGAAAATGAAACAAACACATTGACACAGTGATTGTTTGGATGTCTAGACGCTGTCTGTAGGGTCAATTAAGTGGGCTGTTTCTAATTTATGAGGTTCGATCTGCTCAAGTACGAGCGATAAATCCGACTTATTCGGATTTAGCCACCACCAAAAAGGTATACACGTTCGACATTGAAAACTGGTTAACAATGTCGCAGGAAATTAAACCCCATAGGGCTTGAGTTATCCCTGATATTATTTACTAGGAATGATTTGATCGATTGTGGTATATACATGGCGAAATAGACACTGATGCATTTTGTATTCGCACCGCTGTATACAACAAACGTTTGATTAGTCCAAAGAACATAAAAGCGTACTTGTGATATTCAGCGCGCAAATACTAGTTCAATTATTCCTTTTTAATACTTTTTTAAAAGTGGACACAGATGATAGTAGTTTCAGTTCTCTGGGTATCTTGTTCCAAATACGAGGACCTTTACTCTGTCCATTGTAGACTGTAGCGATAGAGAAGTTCTATAGAATGGTCAGTACAAATTTAATGTGTTATCTCTAGTCTGAAAACAATGCACATTTGAAAACCTTTAAACATTTCTGGTAATTCAAAATGTTTATACATAAACGTTTGACACATTTGCAAGCACAGGAAGCCATTCATCTCAGGGAGAGTAAGTATCTCAAACTGTCTGGCTTACTTAGGTGAACTGTGATAATGAGCAGAAAAATTTAAAAATCGGATAGCCCATTTCTGAAGAATAACAATGGGTCTCCAATGGGTGCAGGAATTATTTTCCCAAACAATATTGCCACAGGAGATAATGACATACAAGTGAGTAACACACCTTGATCATAGTTTTGAGGTTAACACATTGTTTTCCATGCGACGGCAGACCTGTATTGCTTGACAGCTTATTTGATAGGGCATTGATATGGTCCATCCAGTTGACTGATCATTAATGATCACCCTAAGGAACTTCAGGCGGCTTACTTATTTAATTTCAATGCAGTCTATTGTAAGTTTTGGTAGATTGATATTTATATCACTTCTGAATGGTTTTGTAAACATGAAATTGGTTTTACGTACATTAAGCCAGGTCACATTTGCAGAGAACCAAATAAACAGTTTGTCAAGTTCCTCGGTAACAGTCGTCATAAATGTGACATGGTCATCAGCTGATAGCATAACACTAGTGTCGTATCATTGACGTATAAGAGGAATAGAGTTGGTCCAAGTATTGATCCCTGGGGGACGCCAAAGGATATATTTTTAAAAGAATGAATGGATGAATGATTATGGCTTAACGCCACACCGGCAATATCTCAGCCATATCGTGGCGAGTTTTTAAATGAAGATTTGATACCATTACACTTGACACACTGGCGTCTCGCAGTGAAATAATTTTTGAAGCATGCATTGGTAACCATGCATTAAAGTCATCAACCTTTCCGGTGGGTGGTCTGTAATATATGCCAAACATATACTTTTTATTGTCTATCCCTGTCTCAAAAAAAAGGGAAATCAGATAATTGGTTACAGCAGAAAGGCCATGTTTCCCTGTTAGATCGGTAATATATGCTCTGAAATAAAGAACTAAGCCTCCACATTTTCTGGTGTCACAAGGGAAAATAACTGGTGCATACCAGTTTCTCACTGAAAAATGTAGACGCAATATTTCTGTAAAAGCCAAAATTTCAGTGTAGTTCTTTTTCAAACTACGAGTTTTGAAATGTAAAAAAGATGGAGTATCATGTTCGATATTTGCAGGTATTCAGTCGTTAAAAGTGGTTGTTGTATTTGAGTCGTGTGGCTAAATTATTATACTGTACAATTTGATGTTCATTATCATCTGTTATATGATGTGAAACGTCATCAGTATTCAGCATTCAAACATTTTGGCAGGGCAAGTTTGACCATATATTATCTAAACTACTCTTATCGTATGTGTTGCCAAATCATTATAGTTTCCCCTTGGGGTTCCCGATAGTGAAGAGAATGCAACCCGTGATGGGGGAGTACGGGATACTGGCGGCTGAGGGCGGGTTGGTCTTGCCGAATCCTCGCGCCCCAGACCCCACTTCAGCCCTTACAGAATCTCAATTCTGTAGGTGATCCTTTACTAAAATTTAATGAACTCGACAAATCTGAAATCCAGAAGTAAACGCTGGTACGATAACGAATGTCGCAAAGCCATAAAGAGTCGCAAACAGACGGAGCGCAGATTTAACCATTGTCCTGATAATAACAATTTAAACCAGGTTCGTATATGTACAGCTACGTTTCGTCGAATAATTAAGTCCCAGAGACGATCTTGGTGGCCATACTTTGTTTCAGACATTTCGTCAAAAACGGCCATGCGTAAGGTCTGGAACATGGTTCAGAAGTTTAAGGGCAAAAACAATAAACACAAAGTTCAGCACTTAACGGACAGTAGTAGTCAATTAACTTCATCACATGATATAGCCAGTAAAATAGTTGAAGCAATATCTCAGAAATTATTTAGAAGATTATAATCGACCTCTTTCGACTGCAGAACTCAAAACTTCACTGAAAAGGCACACGATATTGTGTGTGACCAAGATGATGTATGTTGTAAGCTTCTGATTCATTTACCTCCAGAGCCACTTGAGACTCTCTTGGATTTACTTATTGATATTTGGATAACTGGCAATTTTTCACCGTCATGGAGGGAGGCGTGTTTTATCCCGGCCCCTAAACCGGGTAAGGGTCATACTGATCCAAATAATTACCGGGTCTTACCAGCTGTGTCTGTAAGATTATGGAACGAATGATAAACGAGAGACTTGTTGGGTTTCTTCGAACCAGCTTGATTTCATCTATTACACAATGTGATTTTCGTCATGGTTGATATACTTTAGACCACCTTGTTCGATCTGAAACTCTTTTATTCGTGATGGTTTTATTATTAATGAAGATGTGGTGTCGATATTTTTCGCCTGTAGATAGGCCCAGAAAACTGTGATATGCAGTGGCTCATGGTCTTGCCTTTTGGCAATGGGAAATAAGAAATTGAAAAAAATGCATTAATATTAGAAATATTAGCCATTCATAGAAAGGTAATTTAAGCAGATAAAGATATCATAGTCTGTTGGATACCAAGTCATATTGGTATCCATAGAAACACAGTCGTAGACAGGGAGACGAAAGCTGCCCTCGATAAACCCATATATAAAACTAAATCTCCATATACTGATTTTAAATCTAATATTCTTAAAAAAGTATTCGTTGCCTTGCGCAGGATGTATCAGATCTGCAGGTAAATAACAAACTGCATGCCATTCATCCTGTCATTGACTATAATTCTTATACTCTTGGTATCTCTCGTAGAGACGAAGTAGTTTTAACAAGATGCCGTGATAGGCACTTTTGTCTAATACACAATTTTATCCTGGATGGGAACAGTGCTCCTGAATATGTTGGATGTGATGCCCAGTACGGCATCAAACATATTATGGTTGACTGTGTAGACTCAGGTTCGGCAAAGATTGCCGTACAGTCGACTATATTCGAATTATTCGAGAGCGTCGCTGGCGATGCTGTTATTCATTTCCTTAAGGCATTTAAGAATACAAATTTATAAAAGCGATTGTGGTTTTCATACCAAGGTATACCAAGAGAATAAGAATTATGACCAATGACCGGGTGAATAGCATGCAGTTTATTGTGGACCTGCAAGTCCCATTCACACTGCCAAAGGCGACGATTATATTTAAGAACATTTGGCCTAAAGTCAGTATATGGAATTTTAATGTTTGAATCAGTTTACGTACGACAGCCTTCGCTTCCCTATTTGCGACTGTGTTTCCACGAATAGCGATATGACTTGGTATCCAACAAAATATAATACCTTTACCTCTTTGAATTAGTTTCATATGTAAGGCCTTCTAGAATTAATAGATTTTTCAGTTCATTGTTCTGAATTGCCAAAACGCAAGACAGCGAGTCACTGCATATCACCGCTTTCTTTTCTACGCCCAGAAGAAACATATGATAATGGCAGTGTATAGCGCAGACCCCGACAGAAAAGACAAATGATGAGGACGGAAGAAGAGAAGACTCGCTGTTCCAACAATCTCCCCATCTTTCAACCCAAGAGTGTATATAAATCTACAATCCAGATAATTAAGCTTAATTTCAGCAAAATTTTGCTGAATTATAAGAGGGCTTGTATTTGACTTTTTATGTTTGCGTAGATCAAATATTAATTTAAACAGTATACATAAGGCTAGTTCTGGACCACCTTTTCTAGAAGGCAGTTTGGAGCGCGTGTGTAGAAATAAAAGCTTCGTTCACCACTTCCTTATCCTGCGTGGTAAAATGAGTATCGCGAAGAAAATTTCAAACCTTCTTGGAATGTCGTCGTTTGAGAGAGTCGATAGATGGGAGAGGCCCTCACCACCCCTAGGAGGGCATCTGAGCGTAGAGCATTCAGTTTCAGTTTCTACTGGATTTTTACTGACATACAGTCAGCATGTGGCCTGAAACCATCCCGTGGACTCATTCTTTAATCCCGGGAAAACCCTCAGGCTAGATATTATTTGGTTTGCATAGAGCGGTAACTGTACGCTGACGGCTGACCTAGTTTCAACTGTGATTCAGCATCAGGGTGTCAGAACTTAAACACATTAGGGTTATTTTTGTCTTTGTTGTAGGGTTGGCCGGTTAGCTGATAGCTAGCGACGTGCACTTGAAACCCAGAATACGCTGGTTCAATCTTTCACCGATATCGTGCCGAGAACATGTTGAAACTTGGAAGCAGTTAAGGTTTCGATGTGATGTGATGGACACTCAAAAATAAAAAATAAAACAGACGAACATTTTTAAACATCAGTTAAAAAATGAACGTCATTTAGGAGCTATTTTTATATTATGAACTGTAAAAAAAAAAATCCACAACATAGTACGGACCTGTCCATTTACATGCAAATTTTACAGCCTGTCCTTGTAGTAAAATAGGCTTGTGCAGGTACATTGTATCGCCCAAGCAAAATCCAGAATTGTGGTTTTCGTTTTCGAACATATTTGCTCCTTTCGATCTTCAAGAAGAGCTTTGGCAGTTTTCCTTGAATGTTCCAACTGCTCTAAAGCTGGGGTAAGTGCGGTTTTCGACACAGTTGATGGAAGGCGCAACACAGTGCCCAGTGACATATGCGGATGACACCCATGGACGAGAGAGTACGGCGTGAAGTCAGTACTATACAGGCAAGGTGTCGTATTGCAGGCAAACTGTGTCCGTGGCAGAAATTCGTCCCAGTTGTCATGATGTTCATCGACAGATTTGGTAGGAGAAGCCAGTATGGTTGAAATAAAACGCTGAATTTGTCCGTTACGTTGGGTGTCACAGACGGTAGTTTCCGTTTTCTTGGTCTGAGGCAACTTGAAGGTTTCTGTTACAACACTAGACAAACAGTTTCTGCCTCTGTTTGAGTGTAAACGGGGGGGGGGGGGCGAACCATAACGGCACACAACATTATCCACAAAAGTCCTTCCCACGGTTGTGGCTTTGATATTCGGCACAAGTTCTACATACTTGGTCATCCTATAATCTACAAACACAATTATGTACTTGTTTCCTGTGTAGGGACAGTACGGCAACATAGAGATGAGTTCTGCTTTAACAGGAACGAATGGGCATTTCCGACAGGTACACGTGTCACAGCAGTTCACAAGCTCAATAGTGTCATCGCACATCCCAGGCCAGTAATGTTTCTGACGCATCCGTTCTAAAGTTCAGTTAATGCCGTAAAGACCACCAGACCGTAATGTATTTCATCCAGAATATTTGAAATCAAGTCACTGGGAGACAAATATCTGTTTTTAACTTGCGACCTTACCGGACCCATGGGTGGTACAGAATCCCATTGTGTAGAAAGAACCACTGTGGCTTAGCAATAACACATTTTCTGGCGTTTCTATCACTGGGTGAAATTGCTTCCCTAAGAAATGCTAGTATTTCAACTAGCTTAGGGTTTTGCTCTTGACACAGTCAGACACGGTACATTGATACAAGATGTTCACAGTTTAACAGAGCATTGCGCGCTGATCGGTTTCAAATGATGAAGTGCGACAAGGTAGGGCTCTAATCTGGTCATGGTTAACCGTCGAGTGGGGCGGATGTGTTGTCTGGTCAGAGAAAAGTGTGAGCGTCGGCTTAACACACCGGCGTTGTGTGAACATGTCCCGATCTGCACTCAACATGACGTGAATATACCTGTGAGAAGCAACCCAACGTGCCATCCGACTGCATGGTTCTTTTACGGGCAGCAAGCACTGTCATGCTTGGGGATCAATAATGGTCGTGAACTTGCTACAGCGTAGCAGATAATTAAAATGTTTAACACCAAAGACAAGACCCAGACACTCTTTTTCCCTAAGGCCACAGTTCTCTTCCGCGACGTTGAATAATCCTCCGCCGCAGCATTGATAGTATCTTTAATACTGAACAAACTTGTTCTTACATTTTCATTTACACGAATGTATTCATCACCTTTCACCGGTTTCGCGGCGGCATTGGTGTTTATGTTTCTATCTGAATCGCTTTCAAAAACAGGGCCCGGTGGGATTCCCCGGAGTGAAAAGAATAGGACCCCAGTTCTCTTGGTAAGCTTGCCATACAACGCGACTAACCTAAGGATCTCCCGTGTGGTTTTGGTGAATAGAATAGTTCCACAGCCTCCCCGGGCTTGTCACACAAGGCCACTAGAAGGGGCAACCTGTTTGCAATGGGATGCGACCTGTGATGGGGGAGGAGTGGATCCTGGTGGCTGAGGGCGGGTTGATCTCGCGAGAACCTCACGCCCAACACTCCACTTCGGTCCCTGCGCCTCCAGGCGGTGGGAGGGCTCACTTCGATCAATCGGCATGTCACGCCAGTCCAGATGTCCGGATATCAACCTTCATATATCTCGATATGACATAAATAGGCTGCTTTCCGTGTTGGAGGTTTTTAATGAGACGTGTGGATGTCTGGGCGGTGGCTGTAGGGTCAATCGAGTAGGCCGTTTCTAATTTATTAGATTCGACCTGCTCGAGTATGAGCGAAAATCCATCTGATCGAGCATGGCGTGGAAATCTCGTCTCTCTTTCTGCAGGTTACTCGCTTCGTCATACATGCATTGGCATTCCGCGGCAGGTGAGAGACACGGCCCTATGAGTAAAAAATCGGTTCGCCATGTCTCCTTCTAACTCCCTTTCTAGAGATGTTTGTATTGTGGGTAAAAAAAAGGAGAAATGAAATTTCAATACATAATGAAACAGAATATAATCATTTTCCACATTTTTCTTGTAATATCTAAGAGAATTGAAACAGTCGAATGAAAATCGATCAATTCATGCTGCAAAAAACCTTGCAAATTTCTGGAGGCACATTAAAACAAGCTAAAAATGAAATCTGGTAATATCCCACTAGAATGTTTCAGGAAGCAGCAGAACATTAATTTAATAAATCTTAAAAAATTGGAGAACAGCCTGTTTCTGGATCAGGGGCTAATAAACGTTAAACGTTTCATAACTAAAAGAGATATCAATCTTAAAAAAACAAATACTTATATGTTATTTTTAATAAATCGTCTATATTTATTGTTCTCTGTGTTTATACCTTATCCAACTCACTGTTCTCCTGCAAGAGGTTTGGCCATGGCAAGAGTCAATTCCGTAATAATCTTTGCTGCTTTAAATCTGCGCAGAAAGGTCATCAGGGCTTTAACTGCACAACCCAATAAAGTCTTTCAATTGCAGTTGAGCCTACATGGCTTCTTCAAAAGACTGCCCGCTGGTCAAGAACGAAAAAGAAATCATAGCTTTAAAATGCAAAAGTAGTATATCATATCAGGAAGCGAAGCGTCTGGTCCCTGTCACCGATGGCCATACTAAAATACACATACAAGTGTTGTCAAGAAGCCCTCCATTTCGGTTGGAGTCCAAATTTTACTTGACCCAGTGGCACAGAGTAGCCACAGAAATTGGTCATAAAACCCTTAGCTAACACAGCCAGCTCTTCCTCTCAACTAGACATAAAACTGACTTCAAAAACTGTCACCTCTCCTGAATCTCATGATATTTCTGACTAGAAGAACTGTTTAAATGAATCTAAACCCTGTAAGCCCGTTCATTCTGCAGATAATTCTGCAGGTAACAAACATAAGCCTGCTAAGAACGATAAAAGAGATAAATATAGCAGTCCCTTACAGCGTCCCTCAAAGGCCACTACAGACCGTTGAAGGACGTTGATCCCTCAACATCTAGCGCAGACGTGATGGACACAACAGCACCTGATGTGATGTGTGGTTGTCCCCGGTGCAAACACACGTCGCCTATACGACTTCCTCCATGCTGCGTTTTGAGACAAATCGAGGTCTTAAGTTTAATCTTTTTGAAATAGCACATATAGTTCAATCTTTAAATCCAGTTACCCTTTGTCTTTGGGAGACATGGAACATGCATAATGATCTCTGTGGTAGGGCCCATTTTCCTAGTATCCTAGTGCATCTGGCTTCTAATTCTTTAGAACGTGTAGCTAGGTGGAATTTTGATAAAGCAGATTGGATTGCATTTAAGATGTTCTGTAAGGGTGACATCATTCCAGAGAATCTCAATGCTGCAGATGATCCTTTACTAAAATTTATTTAACTTATATTAACAGCAGAGGATACAATCATACCTATGACCTCGAAAAATCCGAATACGATAACGAATGTCGCAAAGCCATAAAGGCCCGCAAAAACGTTGAGCGCAGATTTAACCATTGTCCTGATAATAACAATTTAAACCAGTTTCGTATATTTAGATCTAAAGCCTGTCGATTACTTAAGTCCAAGAGACGATCTTGTCGGCGGAACTTTGTTTCAGATATTACCTCAAAAACGGCCATGTGTAAGATGTAGAACGTGGTTCAGAAGCTTAACGGCAAAAACAATCAAGCCAAGGTTCGACATTCAAAGGAGGGTGACAATTTAATAGCTTCACCTCATGATATATTTAATAAAATAGCTCAAGCAATATCTCAGAAATCTTCATCTTAGAATTGATCTCCTGAATTTCAGCTCATTAAAAACCAGAAGGACAAAATTAAATTGCCCTTTTCTTCTCAAAATTTAGAAGACTATAGTCGTCTTATTTCGACTGAAGAAATTAAAACTTCATTAAGAAGGGCACACATTACTGCATGTGGCCCGGATCATATATGTTATAAGCCTGTGAGCCACTTGAGACTCTCTTGGGCTGACTTAATGATGTTTGGGTAACTGGTAATTTTCAGCCGTCATAGAGGGAGGGGTGTATTATCCCGGTCCTTAAACCGTTAAAGGACCATACGGATCCAAATAATTACCGTTCCATAGCTCTTACCAGCTGCGTCTGTAAGACTACGGAACGGATGATTAACGATAGACTTGTTTGGTTTCTTCAAACCAATAAGCTTTTATCTAATATTCAATGTGCTTTACGTCAAGGTCAATCAACTTTAGATCACCTTCTTTGATTTGAAACTATTATTCGTGATTGTTTTATTAATAGGGAACATCTGGTGTCAAAAAGGCCTTATGAGACCATATGGAAATATGATGTTTTAAAAGATCTTTGGGATTCGGGTTTAAAGGGTCGCTTAAAATGATTTATACCTGAATTTTTATCTGACCATCAATTTAAGGTGAGTTCCACTCTTTCTGACTCACTTGAGGAGGAAATGGGTGTGCCCGAGGGCAGTATTTTTTCACCAACACTGTTCAGCATAACAATGAATAGTTTGGCTAACTCATTAACTGTCTCAAGGGGTTCTTTATATGCTATCATGCTAAAAATATGAATAACTACAGCTTTATGTCACTAAGATCGAGAAATGGACAGTTTCCAAAGGTTTTTTAATTTTCTACCTCTAAAACCGTCGTTATGCATTTTTTGCAATAAACCGAAACTTCATCCACACCTGGGCTTTAATTTTGTTGTCAACCAGTGAAGATTTTTGGGGGAAAATAAAGTTTTCAGGGGAAATATTTGACCAGAAATTATCTTTTATACCTCATATAAAAATGCTTAAAGCTAAATGTACAAATGCTCTCATTATAATTAATGTTGTGTAAAGCATCGATTGGGGTGCTGACCGATCAGTCTTCCTTAATTTATATCGTTCTCTGGTGAGATCTAAATTGAACTATGAGTCGATCATGTATGGTTCCGAGAGGATATCATATCTTAACGTGTTGGATCTGGTCCGTCATCGGAGTCTGAGGCTCAGCCTTGGTACATTTAGAATCTTACAAGTAGAGAGTTTATATGTACTGGTTAACGAGCCTTCCTTACATCACAGACGAATAAAACTGAGCCTTCAATATGCTACTAAGTTTAAAACACAACCAACAAATCCTGCCTCCGACTGTGATTTCAATCCATAAATTTTAGATAATTTTAGGGTGTCTCAGAATTCGCGCACAATCCTGGTTTTCACAAAAAAACACCTTTCATGATTTCAAAAAGACCTTTATTGATTTCAAGCATTTACTGTGAGTATTTTCAATAACGGTGTGTTTTTTTTTACACCTGGATTGTGCGCGACTTTTGGGGCATCTACTATACTAAATATCCTAACAAGATCCCTTTCTTCGGTGTTCGTGTTCGGAATCATATTGTGGAAGCCGGAATCAAGTTTGAGAACACATCTCCTGTTTACTCTCCGGAGTCTCCTCCATGGCTTTTTCCACAGTCTAAATTAATATTTGATCTACGTAAACAAAACAAAGCAAATACGAATGCCCTGATATATCAGCAAACTCTTGCTGAAATTAAGGCTAATTATTAGAATTGTAAATTTATATATCTTGACGGGTCAAAGGATGAGGACAGGGTTGCGGCTCTGGCTGTCTTAGAACAGTGAGTCACTCCTCTTTATCCTCCATCCTCATCTTCAATGTTCTCTGCCGGGGCTAGAGAGGTACTCCTGGCCGTATCATATGTCTTCGTGATATGCGCAGAATGTTATGCAGTGACTCGCTTGCTTGCCTTCTGGCAATTGAGGAAAATAAAATCCGTTGATCCTTAAAATATTAACCATGTACACAAAGCAAATTAAAGAGGTAAGAATATTACATTATGTCGGATATCAAGTCATGCTGACATCCACGGAAACACAGCCGTAGACAGAGAGGCGAAATCTACCCTCAATAAACACGTATCTAAGATGAAAATTCCTTATACTAATTTTAAATCTAATTTTCTTAAATATATTCATCGCGTTTGACAGGATAAATGGAACCTGCAGTTCACACTGCATGTCATTCACCCTGTCATTGGCTATAATTCTTATACTGTTGGTATGTCCCGCTGACACGAAGTAGTTTTAACAAGGTACCGTGTTGGGGATTCTTGTCTAACACACAATTTTAGCCTGGATTGCTCCTGAGTGCTTTGTATGCGATGCGCAATACGGCATGAAACATATCCTTGTAGGCTATGTAATCTTTGCTCACATTCGGCAAAGATTCTACACGGCAAACTTGATATTTGACTTATTTGACAGCATCGCTGGTGTTGCTGTCAGTGGTTATTTAAAACTTATAGGATTATATCATAAGCTACCAGGTTTTCATCACATCTGTTTTTCCCCCTGTTGGCATGTTCACAGTTTCTCCTTGAAAACAATATACTGCTTCATGGTTCAAAATATGTTCTCGCCACAGTATGGCTGAAAAATTTCCCATGCGGCGTAAAACCATAATGATTCATTCATTCAAAAGCTGAAACAACATCACTTGACGACAACACACAAATCCGCCTAACACAGTGCCTTTGGTGAAGTTGACAGGTTTTTTAGCTAGATTTACGTATTTGTGTACAATAGTATTAGCAGCAAGGAGGGAGAGTGACACAAACTATTGGGAGCCTCCCAATCCCCCAACCCCCCAACGAGCCCTCATTCCCTGTTCCGTTTAAATTTTGCTGCACATCAAGCCATATGGTGTCCGCGTAAATAAACTTTTGCCGATTCTTTATGTAGACAGACGCTTGATTACATTCAGAGATAATTGCCAGAGTAATAAGGCTCACCATCCCGCCCGCCCGATCTCGCCATTTAGATACCCAGGCTATTACTGATACACTAATGTAATGAGCATGCCCAAAGGACACAACGCACGCAAATGGCTCAACTTAAGCTCAACAGAGCTCTGGGGTAAAAGTTGCCTTGGTGATTTCTGTAAGGTTCACTTGGCAAAGCTTCCTAAGGGCTCGTGAACACAGCCTTGCCGAATTTGTGGGGTCGACGTTACAAGCAAGAAATGCTTGGCGGTGTAATGAGAGGGCTGTGCAGAAAGAACTTCCATGTCTCACATACTTCCGGGTTCGCTATGTATAACACATGCACTCGCTCGATCGCACGCTTATGTAAGGTTTCTGATCTATTTTGGCCAGGACTGTGTAAAAAGCACTTGTCATATACTAGTCCTCTATTACGTATACCCAGGTTTCCTCCCACCATAATGCTGGCCGCCGTCGTATAAGTGAAATATTCTTGAGTACGGCGTAAAACACAAATCAAATAAATAAAAGAATAAAGATTATGTATACATCAGTTGATAAAAGATTGATAAAATACAGTCTACAACTGGCTGGTGTAAATATAGAAGCATATGGTGGTTCAATGTGAACCGAGGGCTTTCAGTACCTTCGCAATATCTACCGCATGGTATTGCGGGATGGATAGCTAGCAGATTTTTATCTGAGAAATTCAGCAAAATTAATTGTTCTGTACAAAAACCAACGTGATATTCCCCATCAGCGTGTCTTTCTATATACGATAGGTACATTTTATGATCAATACATGTTCAGGAGTATATGCAGAAAACACCCCCAATTTTGTCTCCAAATATTTGGCCAGAACTGTTGGCTCAGTCGGTTAGACCAGCGGCTTCACTGGAAATGCGTGGGAAGAGTTTGCTAGCGAAAAATCAGGGTGTATCTCCATATCTATTTCCGGTAAGTCGTCTCGCCACAATCTCTGCGACTTTCGACGTATCGCCGGCAGAGAGACCCGTAGCGGGTGCTGTCGGTGCCGTCGAGAAATCGCTAGTTCCACTTGACACCACGTTACCCATGGGGTGTGTCCTTAGCGTAAACCCGGATTATCACCCCATTGGGTAACTACAGTGGAAAAGGGCTAGCATACCAGGCTTTTTCGTTTGCTCTGGGATCAGATTGGTGATACGATCCCAGCTGTAGGAATTTTGTTTTTCTTTTTCATTAGTCTTTTGCTTTTGCTCGGTGGTTCGATCCCAGGTGTGGAAATTTCTTTTTCCATCAGGATGTTTTCTTGACACTTCACTAAAGTAAAAGACTCATGGCTCAGTCGAGGCCTGGTCTACAAGTCTCCATTAAAACATTTATTTTATCGTTGTGTCTGGTGATTTCGTCTGTCTGGTCTTGTACAGCGTTGTAAAGTTTGTGTATGATATATACAGCTAACCCCCACTTGACACCAATTGCGGTCAGAGTGAGCATACTGGATAAGCGTGATGGCCATATCTTATAGCCGACTTGCGAACAATACTACAAGTATATCGAACTCCGGTATCCCACCTCTCTGTCGAAAACTTTAGTTCGTGGAGAGTTTTTTTCATGATGGATGCACGAGCTTCTTCCGGTCCCAGCTGCACTAATTCGTCCCTGGTTTTCTTATTTAATGAAATCGAGTTATGCCCTGTACCGACTCGAATCTGTTGTTTCATTTATCGGTATTTTTCGACTTCACCGAGTATTAACCGAAACTTAGTATCCGAAATCTTACCGTCAATCAGCGCTGTAGAAACGTGGTCGTTGATGGAATTAAGCATACTCTCGGCCAGTAAGCGAATTTCATTGTGTGTCTAACCATTGACGGACCCGCGCCGGCTTGCAAACTTACCTAACCAACTTGTCCACAGGCTAAGGCCGCGCCTTCCATGCCTATGGCTATAGGCATCACCATTATCGTAGACGCCACCTTCGACGCCCAGATCCATACTTGCCGACAGTAGCGCGGTATCAATACCATCAACTGCGCTGACTGCCCTGTAGTATTTTTTGTATGAAACCCTCTGCCGTCTCGTCTTCTGTCTCTGTTTTCAGACAGCTAATATGTGGTAATCTATACTCGTACGGATCTTCAGTCGTAGTGGGGTGTTGGTGGGGGTAGATGAATCTAATGTTGGATGAAGTTGCGCCAGCTTTATGTGGACGCAGTTAGAATGCTTAATTCCAAAACCGATATGGGTCTGAAACTTCTTCCTACCGTATCAACTGAACTCCATGCTCCAGATTTATGCGGTTAAACCGCACCGTTTGTTGCACAGCGGCCTGGAGATTGTCTAACGTCGTCTAAACCTGATGAGGTCCTTCCGGAAGGGTTTTTACAACGATCGTTACGATTTTACCGGCATGCCTTTGAAGTCACCCGATCTGCAAGACAGGAATCATGTGGAAGGGCTTAGAAACTGGATTGTTACCCAATATAATATCCAAAATAATCATGAAATGCGGGGATACCACGCCAAAGTGGTGAAATAGTGTGCTGATATCGAGATAAGATGTTGTAGCTGGACCTCCGGCGATCATATGGCGGCCTTGCGGCAGTATCTTTATATGAAGTTCATCTCCCTTGGAGATGTACGAGAGGTAAGCCGTACAATTATTCAAAATCTTCTGAACAACATCACCATGTGCTGATTCCACCTGGTTCGAGGTCACAATCAGATCAATGTCCCATTTGGGATCACCTGATTTGGCGAGACGCCATACCTATTCTCAGGACCATCATATAGAACCAGAGGAAATTTTTGAGCGCATTTGGGCTTTCGATATCCACATCGGCGAGCTCATGAAACTTCGGTGTTTCTCCGGATCCCCCCAGCCGAACTTTCTTTCGTGTATAAACACCTCGCTGGAATTGGAAGGCGTAAACCAGCTTGACATTTAAAGCTTGACATCTGCCAGAGCAGAAAACACTAGGCTAGTGCAACTAGGGCCCACTGGGTCCATCACGCCGGCGAATGTGTAAATTTACGCCTAGGTGTGCTCTATCTATAGCTTGGAGGTAGGTATTTAATGGATTTATAGTGCGCCCCGGCACGAGGCCAACCGACAGTTTTTTTTTACCGTCGATTGGCAAATGCCGCTGTCCTTCAGGAGTTTATGTTTTTGTGGTATACCACGACTGTCCTCAGAAGAGTAGAGCCACTTACATAACTGGTAGACACTGTAGCGATGTTTTCGGATGAGTTTAGCTCATGTCGGTGGACAAATATTTGTTTGTGAGGCGTCAGTTTGGGTAGTTTCTCTTCTGCATTGATTCGCCTCATGGGGTCTGCGTTGGAGAATCCCAAGATATCAGCTAGATTTAACAGATTGATAACATCATTCTGTTCTAGTTGAACATCACTAAGTGTAACAATCGTATTCGGCAATATTTTTGATAACGTGTTTTCATTCAATGGGAAAGTAACCCATTACCATGTCGGTGAAGTGCATTCGAGGAAAGAGATTGAGAAGCCGATTGAAATCGTAGAGATAGATTCTAGCCTGAACAACTCGCAGGCTGCTTTCGATGCAACCTTTCAAAAGGCGTATGAACGCTACACCTTACCGAAAATCAATAGCGACACATTGGTTGAGAAATGGAACACGATGGGTTGTGGATCGTCAAAGGAAAAGCACCTCATAGCCGACACAGAACTAAGCATCTCTGTATTTCACTTCCACATGTACTATCAAGTGGTACTTGAAGAAATGTAGGCGTCCCTTCCACAAGACGATGCATGAACTGCAACCGACAACCCCTCAGACCGGAGGGCATACGAGTGGAATTACACCGAGTTTCGGGTCCCCCCCCCCCCCCGCCAGACATAGATTGGGCAAAACATGAAGTGGAAAACACGGGCTAGGAGCGTCTTATTATTATGCCACGAGTACAGGATACATGAAATCGCATTACGACAGCGATCCTGGCTGCATGTCATTCCAGCGAACACCAGAAAAATTTCACATCGATTTTACCTCTCAAGGCAGAGAGGCCAATCAAGCATGGGCCACCTTCATCCTCCACAAATCTGAAGGCTTTAGGCCGGGCAGGCCTGAAACGCTTGAACGACACCTTTCGGACTTATGTTTGGCCAATCCTCGGAGCACAGGCACGGACCGCCAGCAGTATCGTAGGCACGGCATTTGACGCGCAGAAGCAGTTCATAGCTAATGTCGAAGACGCCATAACAAGACCTGTTGATCTTCCCTCGGCGATAAAGCGGTACCAGAACGTCATGAGGCACGCCGGCTTCAAGGTAGATTATGCGTTTGCCGTGATCCTGCACATGGCGCCAAACAATATCCACCTACGAATCGGAAACATCAGTGGCTATGACAACAAGGTCTAGAAGTGCCCGAACGGCCGAGTTCACGATTCCAAATATGGCGACAACCAGAGCCCAAATATTTTCGGCAATCCAGCGCACGGCCTTGCCTAATGTGCTGAGGGCCCAAGAGACGATGCTCCGATAATATCTGGGAGAGCCGCTGCGGCGTTACCGGCGAGCTTAGGTAGAAGCCTGCCCAGGGCCCGCAGGTGCTTTTCAGTCCACTCCTTCAGACCACCCAGGTCGGTTGGCTCAGGAGGTGATGTTGGAATCGCTGGCACTGCAGAGCCCCGGAGAGCGCAAACACCAATGCCGATATCGAAATTCCGATTGCAGTGAGTATCGACGTGATTGTGATGCCTTTCTCGCAGCACAGGGTGCGTTTGCGTTCGGCAAGAGTTGGGTGCGGTTGATGGTATTCCTCATGCGGTTGAACTGAGAGCGGAGCTCATGTCTGGTGGACGAAGCGGCGTCAAAGCGGGCCGCCCTCTCATCCTGAAGGTCACGTAGCCGTTCAGCAATGCGGCGCCTAATGATTTCATCAACACCTGCGGCGCCTGCCTCATCCCCTTTACTATTTTGTCGAGATATGTCTTCGTCGAGCTTTGAGAGCTTAGCAAGGCTATTTATATATTCTCCTGGGATATTTTGGAACAATTGATCTATACCTCGGATCTCGCGCATTTTGAGAGGGATGTCAGTCATCGTGGCAACGGTCTCATCGATGGCGCTATCCGTAAACCTTCTTTACTGCATTTTCAGTCTTCTTTGGGAGCGCGCCAAGGTCCGGAATCTCGAATGTATCGACGTCAGCTGCTGCCTTCCCAAACATCATACCGGCGGCCTTGAAGACTGCAACAGCCTGAGCCGGCAGTGTGTTCTTCGGTGAACCCCGGATCTTCCACCCTCCCGACCCGCCGCCTATAATTGAGAGCGCGAGTGGCTTTCCTGCCCGAGAGTTGATAATCATGAGATCGGGATGTGCTTTCAATCGGAAACGACGGCCGACGAGTTCAAAGTTATTTGAGTCTCGGCCGGTTGAGGGAGTGAGGCCCCTCTCCGCCATAGCGTTGTAGTAGTCATCTACCGCTGACTGGAGGAGCTCGTGATACAGCGACCCTGATGCCAATGTCAGCATCTTGTGTGGGGTCTATGAGAACGGGCTCTTCATCATCTAACGCTGGATTATCGAAATCAAAGTCTGCCATGTTGGCTACTGAACATTGGCGACCCAACGTTCAATAACCATGACTTCAAATGTATACGGACGAAAGACTAATCTTCACCGCTGCCCCGAGAACACCATTTGGGTTCAAGGGTGTGCGCCAGTCAGTTGTCATCACGAAGTACGATCGAACAGAACCAACAGCTTCTTGTACCTTGGCACGTCATTGTCCCTGGGACCGCGAGACTTGCTTTCACAATCTCCCTGGCCTCGACCAGTGTCAACCGAAGAGTAGTCCAGAACCTCGGCCGTGCTGTGGTAAAGAAGACCGTAATCAAGATCAAGGACAATGATGTGATGTCGCTGGATGACAGCGACGTCTACCACTGCTACATGGACCTTTGTAAGACGGCCCAGGAGAGAAAGAATGCCCGGTACCAGGGCATCGACAAGAATGTCACTTAAATCCAGGTCGGGACGAGGCTATACCAGAAGACGAAGCCGTTGCAGTGGCCTATGTCAACCGATACTACACCCACCTCGACTTCGACCTGTTGCAGAGAAATATGGCATTCTACCAGTCAGCCCTGGGGGACAGGTTCGAATACGAGCTAATCCTCAACGACTACAGCCGCGTAATTCGGGCCACAGGGGACGATGATGCCAGCTACACCATTCAGATCATTAGCCTCAAGCTCGGCATGATCACCCAGCACGAGCTCACCCGGGTGATCCATAACCAGTACACTGGCCGCCAGGCAATACTGTACGACCGCGTGCTCCGGCAACGCGAAATCAGCCGCGACAAGAGCGATACCCTGTAGAACATCAACCTCAACGTAACCGGCCGCAGTATGAAAGACCGCGACCCAGACGCGGCGTTATGGCGGAACAGCGACATTTTCTATAACCCCAAAATAACCAAGGTGGAGGCGACGATCAAGGGGTCCACAACCTGCTGTACAGCCAAGCCCTGTGCGCCTACCAGCAGTGGGATGAGGCAAGGAAGTACTTTATAGCCGGCTGCAGAGGCCATCCCGAGGTGGCCATGGTTGCGAAAGACCTAGCGCTGGAGGACGTGTCCTTTGAGGACTTGTTAACCACTGAGTACGCCCTGTGGCTGGACCTCCGCTTCCCGGACGACGACCAGCTACACGGCAGCGGGCGGCGCGTCGAGAACGCCAGTGAGGGGGTGACCATTCAGATTACGAAGAAGGCCGGGGCGGTGAGCGCTTTGAAGATCTACCTTTATGTGGTCATGAACGCCCGGCTCAACATCGAGGCGCCTGGCCCAGCGGCCCACATTCGGCGATAAACTGCGGAATGACGGGGTATGGGAAAACCGCTTTCGCACCCAACCTCCTGCAGGCTATCGCGGCTTGTTTCAAGACATTGTTGTCCTGTGTCCCACCATACCGTGCAATTGGGTGTATCGAGGGTGTGAAGCGACCCAGAGCTCTATGTTGTAGACCCAGGTGAAAGGCCCTATGACTGCATCTGCGTCTTCTACCAGCTGTTCTAAGGCGAGCCAACCCTATTGACGACTGCTCGATCACAAAGGCGTTGAACAAAAAGACAGACATGCTCTCTTAACTGGCCTTCTCAGGCTGACACGCGCAGCACAGCGTCTGGATGCTCACCCAGAAATATAATTCGGTCCTGAAGGATCTACGCGACCAGACGCGCTGGGGAGCCATTTTTCACTGCAATGACAGGGACTTGTTTGAAGAATGCCTCCGAAAATATGATATGATCCTCTGGAAAAGCGGTGATACAATTTTTCCTGCAAGCAATCACCTTTCATTGTGATCGCGTGGTCTGCATGTGAATATATTAGAGTTAAGAGGATAGTGACTCATGTCGCGCGTTGCATGAGGTCTGTGACTCAAACTATTCCCCAGGCGAACTAGACCAACTACCCGACGAACTGATGGACAAAGACGCTGAGGCTGCGTCCTTGGCTATACAAAAGCAAAAGAAGCATTCATTTGAGCAACAGGCAGAAGCGCGTTGCCAATTTCTCGCCTCTGCACCGTGATAGGCTTGCTACGCTGGCAGCGGGAGTCCAGGCTAAACAGCATCTTTGGAAGGAATGGACCATGGACCAAATTGATTGGTTGGATGACGACGAGGTCTAGAAGCTGTACGCCCGCTTCGAGGCAAGACTAGGTGCGGCCATGACGAAAACGACAGGACCGGCTGCACTACAGTTCTACTCAGGATTGGCCAGCATGTTTCTTCCAATCCCGCCCGAGAACAGACCTGGTGGCCGACCTCGTTGTTGGATATGCGATTAGTACTGCTTCCAGTGAGCTCTATGCGGCATGTTGTTACTTGCGGCGCTAACTGCTGTTCTTACCACAGCCAGACACTGTAAATATGGACACCATTGCCGTCGAACAATGAACGATTTCGGGGAACCCGACTCTTCCTGAGGTACTCTAGGCGAACCCTGAGAGTGACAGACCATGAAAGGACCCGAAGAAGGTGGCGACCGGGTGTGCTGGGGGCGCTGCCAGAAAGGTGAAACAGGAACGAGTGCTTGAACAGCTTCGGGCAGTCAAAGAATCACAACACCATGGCGTTCCTGTTACTGCTGTTACAGCAGGACAGCAGGATGCTCCAAAACGGAGAGAGCCTTTTTCAGAGGGTTGCAGTGCAGGCTAACTGGACTCATATATCATTGGGGTAGCTGGCCTTGCGGGTGTATATTATATATATGCTCATCTCCGGCATCGACCGCATCTTCCTGTTGCGGGACAACTCTAGAGAACAGCAAAAGCCACCTCTAAGCCCCTTCTTCTCAGGAATTGAATACTGCAACCGATCCTCTTCATATGGAATGAAAACATGACAACTGCAGCTACCGACGGTAAAATGCTCGTAATCGCGCTGTATCACAGCACAGTCGTCTCTGGCCTAGCTACTACTGGGATACTTCAGATTGGGCAAGATGGTCATTGTCGGTGCCCTTCCCAAGCTAGATTTCACCCCCGTGATATCGGGATGGTGGTCGTGGACGTGGCTCTCGCGATGACCAAGAATTACATGCTAATTAAACTGGGGACCATTCCAGCAGATATTATGAAGTAACAATGGCCTCGACCGCGATGATGGTTGGGGGCATTCTCGCTTGCTTTCTCAGGTAGTAACTTTCTCTTCTCAGCTCTTTGAAGCTCCACGTTCGATGCGGAGCGTAAACGTGACGTTAAACCTATAGAACAGCTCCAGGCGTCGCAGGTGCGCAGGCGGAGCAGGCGGCGTTACCTCCAAAAAGAAAAACAACACACACACACACACACACCGTCTGGACCGGATTAATGACGAATTACGTCGACAAGGGCAAACAGAGCGCATAATTCGCGATGTCGACGCCGCGATGCGCGAGTACGCTCAGGTCATGTGGACTCTTAGTCCCACAGGGCCCGAACTTGTCCTAAGCGATTTCTATACACCGTCGGAGGGTCAAAATGAAAGCGAGGTCGCCTTCATGCTCCTCGGGATGGCTGTGACAGGGCTGGTCGCCTATACACTCGCCGAGGAATCCGAAAATACTGTGCTGGACTCCGCACCGCATTGGCAGGCACGACATGAGTAGTATGGCTCGAGTTATCTTTCCATAGCATTTGTAAATATCGCCAGGATAAATGTTGGGTTTGCCCGGGGAGCTACACTCCGCGATGGTAGAGGTCAGCTACTATGCCCGCCGCCACAAGATTCCTGGTCTTATGACAGGTGTATCGATCTTTATCGCGCGAAATTTGCTCGAAACCTTTCGGAAGGGCGAAAAGGTCGCGAAGTGTTTCGCAGCAGCGGTGCCGGCGGGCCCGACAAACCTTCGGGAGACGACCGGGGAACTGCCTGAGCCTGTGGCATGTTCGAGATTGATTGAGTTACTGGAATACCACGCCGATGGTGGCTATATAAAATCGACGACTAATCCGAAAGATTGCGCTGGACTGTAGTAAGAGCTCCTCGGCGTTAGGCAGACGCCAGCTGAGTAGTGATTCTTGCGTTATTTTTCCATAGTATTTGTTGATAAAGCTTCATGACCGAGTTATCCGAACAGCGATACTCCGCGATACTAGACGTTGACTACTATGCCTGCGTCGGTGAGATTCCTGGTTCTATTGCCCAGGTACTGGTTAATAGCGCACACAAGTAGCTCCTTCTCTGGAGGGCGGAAAGGTAGAGTTGCGTTTCGCAGCAGCGCTTGGTCCCGCCCTCAAGCACTTCCGGTAGAAGACCGGGCAGCTGCCTCAGCATGTGACTTCTGCCTTTAGGAGACTTATCAGGCTGCTGGAATACCTTGCTTATAATGTCTACTATTATGGCCGACAGTTGTCTATTCGTTTACTGAAGATATACTATGGCCCGAAGGGCTACTGCAGAGGCATTGGCGCCCTCTAGAAACTAGCTGCTGCTGCTAAGGTCTCTGAAGGCACAGCTCGCGATTGGTTGAATAAAACAGTCCATCTGGCAGATTTTCTTACAATACCCAGGGCATATTCCACGGCAAAAAATTTACGTTGCTGCATCGAATGAGGTCCATCAAGCTGACCTGCTCTTTCTACCACACGACAAGGTGGGCAAACGCACCTACAAGTATGCCCTCACAGTGGTCGATGTCGCCAGCTGATTCAAAGCAGCTGAGCCCCTAACCACAGAAGGAGCCGAAGAGGTTGCCGGTGGTCTGGGCCGAATCTATAGGCGGGGACCTCTGAGGTGGCCTAAACTGCTTCAGGTGGACCCTGGGCGTAATTTCATGGGTGCAGTGAACCAGCTTTAGGCAAAACACAGTGTGACGCTCAGGTGCGAACGATCCATTGAGAGCAAGGCATCGTGGAACTCTTGAACCGAACCTTGGCCTAGAGACTTATCGGGCACCAGTATGCCCAAGACATGCGTTTGCCTTCTAGACGTTCTCCTGAGTGGGTGAAGCGGTTGCCTGCAGTCGTGGGGGCATTCGACGGCCTTCAGAGGCCATCAAGACGAAAACGATGGCACAAGAACCCTCCTCCGCTGTTCCAGGCCGGCCTGTTGGCCTTCGCGAACAGAAGTTCCCATCTGGGTTGGCGTTCGCTATCTGTACCAGCCCGGCGATCTGGAGGGTTGTCGCCGTCTGAAACTGTCGACTGATCCAGTTTCGTCCCTGGATGTGTACCAACCCGATGAGCCTGCGGCCGCAGCGGGGGTTTGTCCGCGAGGAACTTCTCGTGGTGCCCCGAGACACCCAACTTCGCATCGTCCTTAGGCGTTGAGAACTGCGCGCCCCCTTTTTCGGTTGTGCTCGAGAGCGGTCAACTTAATGTTATCATTAACGTGGCCCTGGAGTTGTCCAACCGGTCCACACTGAACTGCTGGGTATCCTTTGGTATTGGTTGGTAAGCCAATAGGAGCTCAATATTGCACGCGGTACAGCGGTTATTTTGCTGCTCCTTGAGATGCAGGATGCGATCGACCTTCAGATTTAACCTCAGCCCCTTGGCTTGGTCCTGGCGCTTGTAGGCCACTAACTTCCTCTAGATGATTTAGCGGAGCTGCTGCTCGGCGAGTTGTCTTACCTCGGAACCCTCCTGGGGGGGGGGGGGGAGCAAACTACCGTTTCGAACTTGGGTGAGATACTCCACTCTTGATACGGCAAGGTAGGCAAGGTTTGTCCACTCGAGGTAAATATCGATGATTCAGGCTTTTTTATGGTCTTTTTTATGGCGAGATCCTGGCTCAAGTGAACTGTGAGGGCATAACCAAGGCGTCAGTCGTCGGGCTGATAGCCGCCTCTGCTGCCTCTATGCTGACATCGATGGTGTCGTTGAGTGCCCGTGCCCATGACGGGGACTTGTATGCTTTACTTCCGGTCGTCTTTTGGGTGGTACTGGGGCGTCTGGAAAGTGGATCTTCTGGCGTTGGAATAACAGCTCCTGTCCTCGGTCGAGAACTTTCTCTCTTGAGATCAAGATAAGGTCGCCTGGCTTCCAGGCTTCAGCGAACTTACCCCATCCAAGGCAGATCGGGAGCACTTTTCCTAGCACTCATCTCCTAGCGGAAGAAACTGTGCTACGTCTGGGCCTTGACCCCTCTGGCACGCATCTCTTTGGCCAAAGAATGAGTCGGTGTGAAGAAGAGGGGTCTTTACCGCAGAAAGCTTGATAGCTCTCGTCGTTTTGCCGCGGCCTCGGCCACCACTCAGGTAACTCATTTGGTGTCTGGTCAGTGGGTCCTCGTAATTGAGTGCAGAAGATTCTGGCATGTCTTTTTGCTGTCTTCGCAATTCGGGCTTGGCGAGGTAGGCTGCATGTTTCACTGGCATGTACAGCCTTTCTCCCTTGTCGCCCCACTTGGCTGGGGCAACTGGAGGAAGAGTGGTTATACCTGTGGGACAATGGACACAACAGGCCTCATTCAAGCTGTAGGGCTTGGGGGCCACATGCGCCTCAATCACTTGTGCAGTGATGCTTTCTTCACATAGATGGAATCGGCTGCCACTCGGACAGTTTCCACAAAAACATAGAGAGGAGGTTGATGTGGGCAATATGGATGCCCTGAGGTGGGTGTACTGGGGCTGGTAGTCATCGTAGTATGTGAGGATGTGTCCAAGAGGGCATTTCATGGGTGTCAAGACAAGGGTGCCGTCAAGCTCAGCGTGCTCTGTCACTAGCCTTCTGGGTAGCCGTTTTCCGTCAGCTGCCCTGCGTGAAATAGTTGATGGTGCTGTACCCATGATTACGGTCTTCAGTGAGCCACACCTTAGTCTGTTTCTTCAAGATGATGATTGATTCATGTACCCTGAGGGACTTCATGAGGTTGGACTCTTTCAGGAAGGCAAGGAGCGGCACTGGGGCCCATCCATACTCTGCAAAATGCCTCCCAAACCACCGGGGGCGGCAGGATGGCAGTCTGTGAAATCTCACTCACGGACCTCCGCGAAGCCTGTGCCGATGTCTGGGGAGGAGGCCATTGATGGCTATACGAGTTGTGTGGTCTCAGGTTTTATGCTTAGCCCAGGTCTATATTTTGCCTCGGTGATGGGATGCGATTAGCTGCTTAAGTTATTTGAGCATTCATATCAGTGATTGAATGTCATCTTTTAAGTCACTACAATCTAGGTGTCGTGGAATGTTGTCTGGGTGATTATGTAGCCAGGTGGTAGGTATCAAACCATATAGGAATACACGGAACACAGGCATGAGGCCACGTGACGGGGAACGTTGAGTCATGACTTCACTCCAGTTAATCAAATTTCAGGTACTTTTTCCACTTTTAAAAAAGCAGGACTCATTTTTACGACATGAACTGTTTAGAGATTAAGAGGCTCCAGAGATTGGTCGGCTTGATATTGAACAGTTAATATAGTTCATTTTCAACAAGGTTGCTTACGCCTTTTGCAGCGAAATTTGGACACTGGATAACGACGTAGACAGGTTTGGTCTGCGCAGGAGACGGCTTTCTCCACCAGTTGTTACATGGCCTAAAACCCATGATCCACTCAACAAGTGTCTTGGCTTAGTTCTCAAATGCATTTTATATCGATCAGAACATGATGATCATACAATTCAGATTAAAGAACATAAACATGCGACATCGCTGACCGGACATGCCGACTTCTCTCACTGAGTCCCCACTAATCCAGAAGAACTGCATACACTATCATTTAGAACCGAGGGAGTTAGCTCCCCTCATTCACATGTGAAGTCAGCTTCACAGCGCGGTCACAATATGAATATGACCATATGCTGACGTTATTAAAGAGTAATCATGGCATGTTGAAAAAATGCTAGATGTAAACAACTCGCATATAAAAAGGCTGTGAAAGAAATACATCCTTCACTGTATTTACAGGGAGCTATAGGGTCTAAAGATTTTAAATCTTATCTGGACTTGTATCTGTACAAGAACTACAATGGTTACTTGTCACGCCGATATCACGACATGGTGACAGTTTCGATTTTGATATTGCGAATTATTCTTACTTGCATAGCAAACATACCGAATGGTTCTGTATATGGCGTATGCATATCTCGCCTTATATCACTTCTTAGATCCTGTGTGCTGACTTCAATCAGCGTAACAAGTCATTGTTGCAAACATTAGTGTGTAAACTATATTCCTTCAAACACCGTCACTCTGAGTTTCTTTTATATTACAATGAGTTCGCCTCTCTTGTTAGTAAATACGGACAGCGCGTTCAGAATCTCTGCTACACTAGTTTATAATTGTGTCTAATTCTGCGTAACCCAGGGCTAGAGGCCGCATGTTCATCGTGTTGAGTGCGATCGCCACATTGGACATATGAACAGTTGCAATCAAAGAGTGGTTAAGATACATATGTGATTAACGACACCATAGATGCTGAAATGGTGGACGATTTGAGTACTGATTTTGTTCATCCGCATACAACATTTAGTGTGTCTTTTTGTCATCTTTGAAAACTGTTGGCTGCTACTCTTTACATGAATCCGTGCTATTTTTTATATGTTTTCTTAGTACTTTAGTGGTTTGTATTATTCGTTGTTTTGGAAAAATGGTCTTGCCAACAATTCACCCGGAACGCCCATTTTGGTAGACGGCTGGTATACGAATGTCTTTTTCGACGTCTAAGTTTTCATCCGCCCCGACGTGGAAACTAGTTGTATTGTGAAACTCTCTCTACGAGTAACCAGCAGAAAGAGGTACGAAAGTTCCACGCCATTCTTGATAAGACAGATATATTTCTCATACTCGAGCAGGGTGAATCTAATGAATTTAAAACAGCCCTAGATTGACCCTACAGCCACCGTCCAGACATGCAAACAACTCACTAAAAACACCGACAAGGAAAGTAGTAAATTCTTTTTTGGCGATATATATGTCTAGTTTGATCTTCAGGCATCTGGATTGACGTCACCAGCCGATTCATCGGAGCGGACCCTCCGACCGCCCGTCTTTGGAGAAGTAAGAGCCAAAGTGGAATGGTGGGTGTGAGGAACTCACAAGACCCACTCGCTCTCCTTCATCAGAGATCGCAACTCACGGTTAACAGGTTGCCCCTTTTAGTCTCCTCCAACAACCAGCCCAGTGTGGTTATGGAATTATCCCATTAACTGGAACCGCATGGCAGGGCCCTAAGTTAGTCGCCTCACACAAGCTTACCCAGAGGGATGTGGTTTTCTATTCTTTTCACACCACGGGGGCCTTCGCAGCGAAAACCGCTTATAATAGGAGAGAATAATACGAAACCAGATGCTAGTAGCAAATGGAAGAAGATTTACCCTGCAAATAACTTAAAAATGTATTACATGCTTTTCCGTCAAATTTGACATCAGTTTGATTTTTCATCGGGATATAATGTGTTTTGCAGGTATTAAAGATGCTTTCAGTGGTACTGGTTGTTTTTGTTCTGAGTTGGGGACCAGCCATAGTGTGTGAAATGAGCTATAGCATTTACCGATGGAACGGATCTGTCTCTATCCGGTGGCTACAAATGGCGATTTTTGGACTGAATTCATTGGGACTTAGCAACAGCTTTTTCAACCCACTAATATATGTGGTATTCTCAAGGTGAGTTTGTGTTTCTATTCTTACCAAAATGCCACGTGTCTGTTGCTTAATATCATTGTTCTGGGCACTTGATGAAAGAGCAGTTTAATAAATGCTACCGATTAACGCTGAAAACATGAGGTGTGTAGCATGTTGAATTCCGGCACCCTTGGCTATGATTTTTTCTTTCTTCAGGCAGTTTGAACCCCGTGATATAACCAATATTAGGAGTCCACAGACGTCCCCTGTGGGACATCTCTTGTTATTGTGCGGATTATTATTTTTGTTAGGTTTCTAAGCTGATGGCTTCGAAGGCCTATTTCTATCGTACGGATAATTCTCTTTCCTTTAATATTTTTCTCTGCAACGCCTTTTTTGGAGTTGTATGAAAACCGTAACCGCCACACACTTACCAATGTTCGGTCTAAGTGAATGCGCATAGGAAAAATTTTCTGTTCAATTTTGAACTGTCTGCGTGACCTAATCTTTCCTCCATGTTCACATCCAAAGAAAATCTTGCTGATTTGCGCTCTCACCGATTTCCTCCCACCCTAATGCTTGTCGACGTCGTATAAGGGAAATATTCTTGAGTACGGCAAAAAACACCAATCCAATAAAGATCAAATCTGCATTGCTTCCACGCTGGTTTTCAGTGGTACGCCCATTTTATATGATACCTGGCATCCATGGTGTTCTTTGTCAATCTTCTCAGTTTTTTCGCTTTTTCATTACAATGAAATAATAATGGCACTCCTAGATATGGTAAATGGGTAAAAGTTTGGACCCAGGCAAAGGCGTTGGATAACAGCTCTAATTCTTTCTAGTATTGATATTTTTCTCTTGAACGCATCTTTGGGACTATTAAAACCATATGCGCCACACAAGTACCAATATTAGGCCTCAGAGAATGTGCATGAGAAAAGTTTTCTGCACAATTTTGTACTCTGTGTAACTTACTTTTCCCGCTATGTTGACAACTAGAGAAAATTTTTAAGCGTCTTTTTCTTAAGAACAGCCAAACCGATTGACACGAATTTAATATGCTGATAGAACGTGAGGGGGCTGATATAAATTGCGGAGCGCGTGTCTCTGTCTGAAAAATTCTGGAAGTTTCCCACTTTGCATATTTGTCAAGTGACGAAATTTTATAAATTAAGCACAGAAAGAGTTGACCTGTGTAAAGTCCAGACATGCAAATTTTAGGAAACCAGAAGCGACGTCATCAAAGCTGAAAATGGGTATATCTCCATAACCAATGAAGCTACAGTCGCAGTCTTAAGGCCTAACTAAATCATCCCAAGGCAAGGAGACAACTTTTACAGAACTCGAAATGACGTCAGCAAGGCGAAAGTAGTACATGGCCAAAAAAATCGCCATTTTTCCAACTTTGACAATTGAATAACTTCTGCGGCTAAAGTGGCAGGGCAGAAATGCGTGAAATTTATGTAGGTAGTTGGCCTGAGGACTGTCTTTTGTGTGGGTAAAACTTTAGGTGCCCTAGGTCACCTGACGTAACCGCCATATTGGGTTGCTACTAAAACTTTTGAGAGGCATTTTCTTCCAAAACCTGAATCCGATTTGCCTATAATTTTCCACATGTAACATCTGTTGCCTATGCATTACCTGGACTGAAATAGAATGCAATGCGTGAGTAAATAACCACCACCGGAAGTGATGTCTTTTGAAAACAAAAAGTTTGAATTTCAGGCTTCTAAACAAGCTACCCGAGGTAGTTTGACGTTCTGGTCGCGAATCTGATCTTATTTCATTGTTATGATGCATACTTTTGTCGCAAATTGCGATCAAAAGGAGATAATGTGCAATTTATCCCATATTTCCATGCGACTTGACAGAAAACGCTTAAAGCTGTAAAGCTCAAGATCGCACACTGAAAAGTCCTGAACATGTTCTGTATGCGTGCTGAAAATCTTTAAGCTGTCCTGAAAAATACAGGATGTACAGGGCTTCAAGATTTGACAAAAGGTCGATTTCCTATATTGGGCACAAATATATTTGGTAGAACAGTTTGCTGCGAAATTTGATATGCTGACAAAACGTGATAGGGCGAATATAAATTGTGGAGCCCCTACTTGAAATACTGTGAATGTTCGCTGCTTTGCATATATTGTATCTTGACCAAAAATTTTTGAAATTGAATAAAAAAAAGAGCTGAACTTCATAAAGTTCTGATCATGAATCCGATATCGTTTTTTCCCCTGTTTTCTATAGTTTTGAGACAATTTTCGAGTAAAGTTAAAAATCATAAAATATGCATGTTTTTTAGACGTAACAGAATACTGCTGGCATCAGAGACCTGGTAGTAGTATAGTAAAAAAGCTTAAGGTATCCTCTAAACAACTTTGTTTTGTAAATGACTGTGACTTACTGTTATGAATTTGAACGTAAAGTTCGCACTATCTTTAAATTTACATCACCCTATATAGTGAGTAATGCCCATATGTAGAGAGAAAGACAAAGAGGACCCCAGTTTTGACTTGAAACTGCAAGTTGTGAGGAATAGCACGGTGTCAGTATTATTGATAATATTTATTTTACTGTTGTTACCCTTGATGCATGTTTATCACGGTGGTTAGGAGAAACATAATTTCGCCAACATGGATCGCATCAACCTGAAAGCATGTTTTATGTTTTTGTAGTCTGGTTGAGCTGGTAGCCACTGTATCAAACTTTCAGGGAACACCCCTCTCCCGAAGGATAAGCTGAAAACCGGGCGTGAAAGCTGTTCGGAAGCCGTAAAACTTCATGCAGTTTTAGTTTTTTTTTCTGTTCTCATATCTTCACCACCAGTAATATTCCTCGAATGAAATACAAATTATTGTTATGAATATACTACCTGTAGTCTATATCATATTTTGATGACAACAGAAATTAAATATAATAGATGAATTTCACGTTATTTGCAGGTACCGCGTTAAAAATATATGAAATCATTGACAGCTTTTGCTGTTTCAACCCGTCACATAAGTAAATTGCGTGGACTTAACTGTGTGCACCTTGACATTTCCAGGCATAACACCTAAATTTCGATTCTACTCGAGTTGTGTTATGTGTATTTTTGATTATTGCTTGTTATTTGAGAAATATCCTTCCAATGTTGTGGACTGCTGAACTTGTAAAATTTTTGTTTTTGACTTCCTTGATTCAACAAGGCTTTAACATATCATTGTAATGATTTTAAGCTGTTGTTGTTTTTTCAGACAATTCCGGAACTATGTAAAAAGTTTGTTTCCATGCCTAAGGACGAAACACCTCCAGACAACTCTGCCTAGTGAAGACAAGACTACAAGAATAACAGAGAACTCGGAGCTAAACTGAACACGGCATAGAAGGTGTTACGAATTCAATACATTTTAGAGGATGTATAAATTCTTCGCCCATAGTTGTAAACAGGGAAAAAAACCTCCACCTTTCCCGTGCCCTTCTATTCTTAACAGGGGCGACATAGCTTCTCGCTTGATAAATAAATTCCCGAGCATGAAGTAACAGAGCAGTACCATATTTACGTTTTTCCATTTTAATTGTTAACGAAGAGGTGTTTACTTTCCACCAATGGTAATTGTCTTCGTGTCTGTTTCTAAGCACAACAGACAGTGGAAAACCTACGCGTCGAAACCAGGAATCTACGGAAATGGGCGTTCCAGGTCAGTAATGATAAGGCCATTTCCACAAACGAGAGCAAGGCCAGATGTAGGAATTGTTTTCTGTCAGTCACTTAACTTAACATACATGTATACATGTATCACAATTCTTACACACTAATTAGTCGGGCTTGATAGTAGCTCGGTAAGCTAATTGATTTCCATTCCATATGCGACAAACCAGAATTCTCAATCCATGTATTGGTGTGCAGAAATGCGCTTGAACTTGCTCCTGCTGCCAAAAGACGGACGTTGCAATATACACACATAAACCGTACAATCGTATCAGGACTTACCTGCACTTCTTAGTGTTAACAATTCAAAAATCAAGCAGACAAGTAATTATTTTCCGATGAATTAATGAATGATTATGGTGTAACATCACACTGGTAATGTTTCAGCATTATCGTAGCCAGAACATGTTTAAACCAGGAACCCAGCTTCCTTTTCTACGACTGTGTTTGCATGGATACCAATATTTCATGGTTTCGAACAGAATATAATATTTTTACCTCTTTCAATCAGTTTTCTATGTATGGCTAATATTTCTAGAATTAACGGGTTTTTAAATTTATTATTCTCAACTGCCAGAAAGCAGGATAAGGAGTCACTGCATATCACAGCGTTCTGGGCATACACATAAGAAACATATGAAAGGGCCAGGACTATAGCTGTGGACTCAGCAGAGAAAGATTAAAGGTGGAAAACGAAGAAAAGTGACTTGCTGTTCTAAGACAGCCGAAGCAGCAATCATAACCCCGCCCCCATCCTTCAGTTAGTATATATATATTTATAATCCGAATAATGAGCCTTAATTTCAGGAAAACTTTGCGGAATTATCACAGGATTCGTATTTACTTGGTTATGTTTACGTAGATCAAATATCAATTTAGGTTGTGGAAGAAGCCAGGGAATGAGAGTCTGGAAAAGAAACCGGAGCTTTGTCTTCAAGCGTGATGTTGCCCGAACATCGAAAAAAGGGATCGTTGTTAGGACATTTAGCATATTTGTCTGCACACAGTGGATTGAAAACACAGTCTTAGACAGGGTCTGCTGGATGTGCTTTAAGCTTAGTAGCATGTTGAGGGCTTAGTTTTATACACCTGTGATGTAAAGCAGGCTCGTTAGTCTCTACGTATAAACTCCATTGGTGAAGTTCTAAAAGCACCTAGGCTGAGCCTCAAACCTTGATGATGGATTGGATCCAACATTTCAAGATGGGATTTTCCAGCGGAACCGTAAATGCTGAATCCATAGTCCAATCTAGACCTCATCAGAGAACGATAAAAGTTTTAAAAAAAAGGATCGGCCGGCAAGTCAGTCGGTGCTCGACACGGCCTTCAATATATCGAGAGCCTTTGTAAATTTCGCTTTAAACAATTTTACATCTTTTATCAAAGATAATTTCTTATGGAATATAACTTCTCAGAATATATTTCCTCCAACAATCTTCACTACCTCACCATAAACTTTAAAACTGAGATACAAATACAGGTAAATAACCCTTTAGTTAAAGATCATTTCAAATACCATATATCCATGTGGTGTCGTAAGCCTTTTCAGTGTCGAAACATATCGAGACCACTTATTCATCACTGATAAAACCATCACGAGTAAATGTTTCAAATCGAATAAGATGAACAAAAGTAGGTCTACGTTGACGAAAACCACACTGTGCATTAGATAAAAACTTGTTGGTTTCAAGAAATCAAACAAGTGTCTCGTTTATCATTCGTTTATCGTTTTACAGACGCAGGTGGGAAGAGCTGTGGGACGGTAATTATTTGGATCAGCATGACCCTTTCCCGGTTTATAGGGATCGGAATAATACACGCCTCCCTCCCTGATGGTGAAAAATTGCCAGATATCCAAATATCACTAAGTAAGTCCAAGAGAGTCTCAAGTAGCTCAGATGGTAAATGATTCACAAGCTTATGATATATATCATCTGGGCCGCAGAGCTTGTGTCATTTTCCTTTCATTCCCGAGAACCCCAAGGAGCAACCTGCAAAAGGCAACGAATATATTTAAGAATAATAGACTTTAAGTCAGTATAACTTTAACCCGAGAGACCTTTATGTAGGGCAGCTTTCGATTCCCTGCCTACCGCTGTGCTTGCGTGGATACCAACGCATGCAACGGAACATGGTATCTTTACCTCGTTTAATTCGTTTCCATGCAAGAGCAATATTTTTACATTTTTACATTTATTTTTCCATTGCCAAAAGGCAGTAAAGAGAGTCACAGCATATCTGCCTTCTGGGCACTCCCAGAAATGGTGTACATGTTGCGGGTTGTGGACGATCTGCAGCTCTGACATCTAAAAGCTTCACGAGTATAAATAAACCTTTCTTTTTTTTCCCCTTCATTTCACCAATACCACACCGAGGAAGGCAGTCATAGAAACTTGAAGTAGAAATAAAGGCGACTATTTTAACTCCTCTGTAAACGTTGAAACATAAATTAAACCATAAATCAAACCATTTTATTTGTGGGAAAGTCCCTCACCATACTCCAGGGAGGGCATCGGAGCGAATTGCGGTTTCTCTGGCTTTCTAAGGGGTATAGAATATAGGGTGCTACGTATATCGATTAACCAAGTGACAACTAATAGGACATTCGTCATAACAAAATGGGGATTGACAAGTATTACTGTAGGTGGCTTTCCAGTTCCTCAGACACGTGTGACAGGAGGTGTGTATTGTGGGACTCACTTGGCTCTTATGAGCAAAGGTGTAGAACCAAAGCCGTGCAATCTCTGTAAGAGATGTATGACCCACACATTAGGAACATGCACCTGATGTGGGTACCGGAAGGAGAAAATAAGAGTTCTTAAAAGAGAGGGTAGAGGGTTCAAAGAAGAATTTAAGCGCTTGGCCGCAATAAGAACTAATTAATGTTTCTATTAGAGAAGTGCGTTATATATAGTGTATCAATAGTGCATACTATAATCATTGGTGAAACTTCCACAATGAAGATCGCTATGTGCTCCACTACAGAAAACTTCAGCTCTGTATGTCCCTGGGGATGCGCCTAAAAAGAACCCACAGGGAGCTGAATAAGCCCGTAGATGGAGTCCAACATCAGTACGAACACCAAACTCCGAAAGAGAGCAACCAGCGATTTTGAGAAGGACCTCTACAAGTTCATGAACAACTCCGTGTTCCGACAGACTACGGAAAACCTCCAAAAACCGGTTAATGTAAATGCCTATTAGTCTGAAATATTTAATTATGGCAAAATCTCGGCTTTTTTACGAGACAATCAACTTGAAGAAGGGAAGCGTGCTAGCACCGTTTCATTAACACTCTAAGACAGTCAGACACTGACACGCACACACAAATGAAAACTAAAATAACGTAATTTTAAGGTTTCTTTTCATAAAGATGCTTTTTAATAGGCCTCACTGTCCCTCCCACTTCTGATTCCTTTCAGAGCAAGCTTATATATGACAAGATCTTAATTAGCAATTGCCTAGAAGACACACATAAGCTAAATAATTCATGACAAATACTATAATGTTTGATCTCTTTGGTTTTGTATGGAAATTTATCCATAATGGTTTCACATCAAGTGACATTAATGATACATATTTAACTATTATGACTTTACAACTTACATTACTGTATTGCATAATTATGATTATTAGCTTTTTAAAGTCAATTTTCCAATTTCAGAACCTGGCGTTTCAAAATTTAAAGCGACTCCTCACTTTCTGGTATAAAACGGTTTTCTTTCTTTGCTTTTAGTTTGTAACTGTCACACGCAACAATGCAGTCATTCATTCCAAGCAAGAAAGCTAAGCACTATGCAGTTTTGCTTTCACTGGTAGTAGATGCCTCAGAAGGCATCAACCGCAATTCATCTGTACAGAATGTGTCATTGCTGATACCACTGTCGTCTCGAATCTGAGATATAAAACACACTGAGGAACATCAAGATTTTATTCTTGTGTTTGGTGCTGAAAAAAATTTACACTGAATGTACTGTAGCTTGAGCTGCAAAAGGCAACAATTTGGTTAAAAGGTAGCATTACATTGAAAAATGTCACATGCCAGCTGGTTTTGTAGTTTACAACAAACGTTAATTTCCTAAAAGCGAACCTGACATGTCCCAAACACAGTAGTCAAGAGAGTTATTTTCATGCTTCCACTTAAAGTTGATGTGAAAATCAGACATACTTGTATCTCTTAAAGTATTTCATCTGTAACAAAAAAAAAATGGATTTACTTCCACTTACTCACTGTGACAAAATTCTGTGAATGTGTATGTATATTAATGTGGTTAACTTTTCTGAAGGTAGAGATGTTATATATACAGGTATATAGATTTATGTCAGTGAAAAGACTGTTCTCAAAAACAATAACTGGTTTACTAAACTTGTAAAGTGAAATATTAAGAGTAACATTTGCATGCACATACATAATATAAATGATGTATATCATTTTCGGACGCAGCATTGAGGGACAATCCTAGCTGTCGACAGGAATGGTTTTATAGTAAAACCTCTCAATGACTCTCAATGGCTGACTAACCGGCCGAGGATTATAATCTCTTATCAATGCACAAAATATGTGGCAGCGCACCCCTGCAGTGGGGTGGCCGTCTTTAATAGCGGACAACTTGAAGGAGGGGACAGCTTTAATGCATATCGGACCTCCGCGACTCCAAAAACTCCAAAGACTGTTAAATGTCGATAATAGTACTATGGAGCTTTTCAAGATAATACATGGACGTACCATATTGTCTTAGTAAATATGCACTTGCATGCAAGGAATACATCCAGTCAGAACACTTGCGCAAGAGTTTGGAATTTTATTCTTTGAGCTTCAAAAGAAAATATAGGCCCATGTGTACGATTGTCAACTTCGCTTATTTCTAGAGCGCTCTATTTTGCCGCCATCAAAAGTCGGCATAAAATACATACAGAAAGTTTGAATGAAGTTTCTGATTTTTTTCTTGCCTTTTCTTTGTAGTGATTAATAGCAAGCCAATGTAAGTAGGATACGAACATATTCTCCCCCCCCTGCCCCCCCCCCCATATACAAGGCCAGTGTACCAGTTCTGATATAGTCTTAGTTAAAAAGCATAACTACACAGTCTAAACTTGTCCTGGTGGCTAATTCGTGTTGAGAGATTATCTTCTCATGTTTTCACATTTAAGTTCAGATTTGAACTTATTGATGAAGGGGAATATGTCCTACATTCATACCCGGTATAAATGGACATGGGATATATACTGACTGCCGTCAGAACTAGGTGTTGAATGGTAAATGTTGTTTGGTGTCTAGATTATTTCTGAAGATCTTCTGCCTGATATAATTTAATGAAACTTGGTTCCAAGATTTCTTTGGGGAACGTTGCATAACAACTGGTTCGATTTTGTTTCTGTTCATCGGTTTGCCCCTTTTGATCGTGTTTTAATTGTTGTGTCTACTGTTTATCTGCAACTAATGGATATCTCTGTATCATATTGGTTTCATACTTGTTTAAAAAGACATTAAAACAGATAGGATTGATCTTCCAGCCTGCCAGCTTCACTATTTTTAACCATTTCCAAGTGGCCGGTGCTTGCCTGCAAGATATGTCCAGCACCGTGCAACTGAATTTAACAAACTTTAGACATTTCTCTTGTTCACTGATCCTCTCAGTCGTGTGTGTTTTGGTGACTACATGACTACTAGCAAACACATATTTTTGTACATATCTTTTAATTTAAACCACCCTGCATATCGACAGGTTTATGGGGATATCATCGAAAGAGTGCAGCCCTGGGGGTCCTTTCTGAAAAGGTATTTACGCTCGACATAAATTTAGTCCGGTCGTAACCTGTAAAATTTGCGCCTTTGTCGTTTCTGAAATAAACTACGTTCATTTTGGAAAAAAAATCTATAAAATTTAGTGAAGGTATTCACAGACACAGTTTTAGTGGCCTTTTCACTCACCATAACTTCATTTTTACGAGGGTCTTTTCCTTTACACCGTGACACCATCAACCCTGTCTTTTCTTGTTTGAGTGCCATTTAGAAATTGCTGTGGAAGTACACAAGACATCTCATCTTATGGATATACAACTTCTTCGTTTGTTAACACTACGTTTCGATCTAGATACTAACATCGTTATCAAGTTAGTGACACCAAAACATTACTGCTCCGAAATAGAACAAGTAGAGATACAAGGCTCAACAGGTAGAACAAAGGGGCACTCAGAGGGATGGGCTCAGTGGCGTTCCACGTCACTTTGGAAGAGGGTATCAAAAAGTATTCTGGGTGATTAAACTCGGTGGGGTTCCAGGTCAGTTTGGAGGACTAATAGAATATTGGCATATGAATTATGTGAATAAAGGTTTCAAGCTGAACAAGCTGATCTAAAGTAGATCGGCCTGGACGAAAACCACTTTAAATGTTAGATAAAAGCTTGTTGGTTTCAAGAAATCAAGCACGTCTATCGTTGATCATTCGTTCCATTGCCTTACAGACGCAGCTGGTAAGAGGTATGCGCCCGTAATTATTTCGATCACTACTATGCTTACCCGATTTAGGGACCGGGACAATATACGCCTTCCTCCACGATAGCGGGAAATTACCAGTTGTCCAAATATCATTAAGTAAGTGAGAGAGAGTCATGAGTGTTTCAGTAGGTCAATTGTTCAGAAGATTATAATATATATTATCTGGGCTGCACGCAGTAACGTCTGCCTTTTTAACGAGGCTTTAAGTTCCTCACTATGAAAAAGTCGATTATAATCTTCTAAATTCTTTAGAAGAAAAAAGCAATTTGATTTCCTCCTTTGTGTTTTAATATGCCGAAATTCTGCAGGGAGATGTTCATAAAGTATCACCATCTTTTAAATCCTGAACTTTGGCCCTTATTTGCCCTTAAGTTCCCCAACGATGCCCCAGCCCTTAAGTGTGGGTTTTTCACGAAATACCTGAACAAAGTGCCACCAATAATATCGTTTTTTTTGACTTTATTAATCGAAAAGGCTTATCTTTATATATATGAACCTGGCTTAAATTATTATTATCACGACAATGATTAAATCTGGGTCGGCCTTTTCAGGTCTTTTATGGCTTTGCGACAGTCATTATCGTATCAGGGTTTAGTTTTTGATTTTGGATTTGTCGAGGTCTTAGGGGTGGTTCTACCCTCTGGTGTTCATATAAGTTCATTAAATTTTAACAAAGTACCATCTGCAGCATTGAGATTCTCTGGAGTGATATCAGCCTCACAGAATATCTCAAATGCCATCCAATCTGCTTTATCGAACCTCCACGTAGCAAAACGCTCTAAAGAATTAGAAGCGAGATGATGTAGGGTAACAGGAAAATGGTCGCTACCACAGAGGTCATCGTCTACTTTCCAAATGAGGGAGAAGTGACGGATCCGTGATAGTGAGATCGACAGGAGAATATGAACCAGTATCTGGATGTAAATCGCTATTAGAACGATGCTTGAAATAACACAGTTCATCTTTAGATTAGAAATCTTCTACTATTTTGCCCTTATCATTGGCGCTTATGGGCATTAAACTCTCCCATAATTATGAAAGGAGTTGGCATTTGATTTTTTAAAACTGTGAATGTCATAAAGAAGAATGAGGAGGAATATATGCTGAACACAATGTGGCTGTTTCCGATAAGGAAACAGGGACATCTACAGGTTGAAGTTCTGTATCGAGGGCAACAGGGCTGTGAATAATATTATTATTGACGAAGAGAGGGAAACCACCACAAGCTCGCTCTTTTTCATTAGAACAAGTATTATAAAGTGTATAATTTTTAAGTGACATCTTATCTTTGTCAAAGGACATTTGGATTTAAAGATGGAATTTTGTTTAAGAGAGATATTATGGGGGAGGCGTATCGGGGATTCATGTTTGGACTGGGACGAACCTTTTGGCAGACCTACTAAGAGGTCTCCCAGGTGGAGAGTGAAAGATGTTTGGACAAACGAAACGGTGGGATCCGGACTACATTGGCATATGTATATTTGGTCAGGCCATCCGTGATAGAGACCAGACCCATGGTTTTCTGGTATATGATTTTTAGATTTTGGTGCGATGATTCTTTTTCCGTTTTGAGCAGAGGGTAGTCCTTGGAAGATGCCACGTGGGCTCGGCAGCAATTGAAATATTTTATTGGGTTTGTGCCCTCGAAGCCCTCCTGACCAAGAAAGAGCATTTGAGGAAAAAGCGACAACTTGACATCACAGTAAGTGAGAGAATTACTGTAAATGTTTTACCTAATTCTGCTTACGTCATGTTGCTGAGCGGAGTGTAAGTTGTACTTCTTAAACAGGTACATGAAAAGTTGGAATAACACCTGAGGTTTAATTGTCAAAAGGCCGGATTTCACTGGTAATTTTTGACCATATGCCAAGTATCACACTGTCGCCGCGGTTCTGGTTTTATTCTCTGTGCTGTAATCTCCTACACTGTTTTCCTACATAAACCGGGGATTCTGATGGTGAACCACCGATACCTGGCCCCTTTGGGTTGTTTTCATGTTATTTTGTATATATGTGCTAAAATGCTGTGTTATTCCTACATAAACCGAGATTTTGATGGTGGACCAGCGAGGCCTGGCCCCTTTGCATTGTTTTCATGTTATTGTGTATACATGTGTTAAATACACAGCAATTTGAGCAATTCTGTACCAATGACGTCTAATATATGGCATTCAACATCACCGTAATTTGATTACCTAATTCTGGTGAAGCCATCATGATGGGGTGTGAGTGTATGATCTTATTCTTAAGCACTTACATGAACAGTTAGAATGAAACGCTAACTTGACAAGAAGCCTAACTTTACCGGTAATGTGTGATAATTTTTCAATTACGACACTGATGTCGCTGCTCTGTGCCCGGTTTCAAGAAGCGTACTTCGTGCTAAGCAGCCCTTGGCTAACTACGCTTTCTGTCTCTACAACATCCGTTGACATGGCAGTCAAGGGGAAACTGAGCTGAGTGTGCTTCATGAAACCAGGGCCTGGTTTCAGTACCTTTGCTGTAGTTTTTTTTTATAATTTATCCATCAAGTCTCTACCTTCAGTTTAAATAGCAAGGTCCTTCAACGATCCAATCTTATAACGTCGGATTGGGTCTGTAGTGGCCTTAGATGGATGCTCTATACGGCTCAATCATTCTCCTTCGTATGTTCATTACCGGATTACCTGCTTGAGATTTATTCTCAGAAAAGATATTATTTATTGATTTAAATTTATTTATTATGTCTGGTTTTGAGCATTTAGCGCCATCCGCTCGGCGGTTCCGGAGAACATCAGTAGGACAGGTGTGGATATGAATTGTTTGCGGGTTCCTTGTGTCTTTCTAAGTGACTATTCATCGGAAGTTTCGTTCAGTCTGGACAAATATTTTTGCTGCAAATCAATCAAATTTAAGTGACAAGAACCATAAAAATTGAAGATAAAAAACAATACACTTTAAGCTTTGAAGCTTAATAATAATACTAGCAAGAGCAATAGGTTTCCAGCTTTTAGCTTAGAAACTTAATGCAATAATCCGTATGATAACAATAGGCTTCCACGCTGTTTTGGACATACGGTGAATTCCTTGTCACAGCGATTGTGTATGTGTATTGTCCTGGCGACTGAAAACAAGGACATGGACTACCAGACCTCGAGCTACTCCTTTTGACTTTTTGAAGTAAATATGCTTTTCAATGTGTTTTTGAAAAACATGTTGAAAAATTTTGAACACATTCATGAGAAATAACGCCTGAATATATTATACTTCTGGCATTTTAGTGGAATCAATAAATCTTAATCTCCACAGAAATGGCAATAACCTGAGTACAATCTAATTGTGCATCTTGAACAAAATTCTTGGCAACATCTTGAGGGGCAATATCGAACAATGAGTAAAATTTAATCCTGAGAACAAAGTATTGTATGTAAGGCATCGTTTGTAGGCTTTTGTTCAACTCACAAGTCCGTAAGTATGTTGTTTTAGATATCAAGTATACTAAACGCCCCGAGGTGAAACGTTTTGTAAATTCACATTTTCTTTAAAATTTTCTTTTCCCTCTTTTTAATAATTGATGAAACCCAATTTCGAATTATAAACATCTTACATTTTACCAAACCTACAATCTGTTGCGATACAAGTAGCTTTGCATATTAGAACTATCACTGAGGGGTCCTATCTACTGAAAATATACGTTCTCAGCTAAATGTTTATTGCCTTCTGTCTATATTTGTGTATGAATTGCACATGTATACAACTCTTTCCTCAGACATCTGTGCGTGCAGGTCTTGTGTGCCATAGTGCTATGGGCTATTCAAAATGTTAGTATTTAGGCATTTAATTGAACATTCGTATAAAATTCTTAAAGGGAAAGGGGATTTCCATGTCGATAATTGCTATATACATTTCCTAAATACTTTTAATCATCAGCTTCCAAAGTAAAGTGCGTACAAAGTAATACATACAAAGAGTAAATGAAGGGCACATGGCAACTTAGAAGAGAGAAGCAGTGGATAGCTTTCAGTGATTCACACGTAGACTTTCTCGTCGTGAAAGCCAATCAAAATTTCAGCCTTGTCGTCAGTGGGCAATAAATTCATTCAAGCATTTTCGATCAGAACTGTCAAATTTCACAATTTCACAAAACATTTTTATCTTCTCACATTTGTGATAAACTTAATCTTCGAAGGAAATGACGATTTTTTTTTTCAGAAATGCCTAATCTACTGATATTTTCCTCGGTTTCGCTCGTATTGCTTGAGACACTGGTAGGGCAAGATGTTGTTTTTCCTTGCTGTGTACAGAATATGGTATACGGGGCATCTCCGTGGGCAAGCTGGCTAGCGCGACAGCGGGCTCTCCGGCCATACCTTGGAAGGTCCGCCGGCAGCTTCGGGACAGCCGTGGATTTTCCCCGGGTTCTGCCTGGTTTCCTCCCACTATAATGCTGGCTGCCGTGGTATATTCTTGAGTACGGCGTAAATCACCAATCAAATAAATAAAAAAATAAATGGTATACGACATATATGCTGATTTTGTTCATCCACGTAGAACATTCGTTGCGTCCTGTCACCATTGTTGAAAGCTAGCGCTTCTCTTTGCATGAATGCCAACAAGAATGATTGTAGCTTAACGCCACGTTGGCAATGTTTCAGCTATTTCGTGTCGAGATTATCTTAAAAGCTGGAAGCAATGAAGGGTTTTCGAGAGAGTGATTCAAAATCAAAGGAAATCGAAGAAAATGATTTTAAAAGTCATTTCAAAGAACTAAGGATCGGGTAAAATCCAAAACCACAATATTTACACATTATAGAATCTGGAAAATTGTGTATATATACATATAATGTTAGCCACAGAAACTATATCTTGTGATTTAAGCCAAAGGCCTTCAAAAAATGAATGAATCAAATAGAGTCGACTGTGTAAAACCTGTTCCGGACATGTAGAGTCTACAGATTCAACTAGGATATGGTTGGTGCCGTACTGGTTGCACATCAAACACAATCGGGAGCACTGCTCTCATCCAGGACAACACTGTGTATTACACGATAATGTCAAACACCGCACCTTGTTAAAGCTATTTGATCTCCAAGAAACATACCTTGAGTGTAAGAATTATCGCCAATGACAGGGTGAATGGCATGCAGTTTATGATGGACCTGTAGGTTCCATTCACCCTGCAAAATACGACGAATTTAGGAAACTAGGTATACATTTATGTACGGCCGCTTTCGCTTCCCTGTCTACCACTGTTTCCATCGATACCACTATGAGCCGGTAAGCAACAGAATATAATATCTTTACCTCTTTTAATAATTTTCCTAGGTATGGCTATTATTTCAGGAATTAATGGATTTTTAATTTATTATTTCCAATTCCCGAAAGGCAGGATAACGATTCACTGCATATCACGGCTTTCTGGGCAAACCTAGAAGAAATATATGACAAGGCCAGGAGAACAGCTCTTTGCTCGGCAGAAGTGACTGATAATAAGGACGGAAGACGAAGAGAATCGCTGTTCCAATACAGCCGCAAACTCTACTCTATCACCATCCTTTGACCCGTCAGTATGAAAACATGTATAACTCGGATAATTAGCGTTAATTTCAGCAACACTTTGCTGAATTGATAGAGGGTTAGTATTGGATTTATTGTGTTTACAGAGATCAAATAGCAATTTAGGCTGTGTAAGAGGCCAGGGAGGAGATTCCGGAAAAGATTCTGGAGCTGTATCCTATAATTTGACGTTAGCCTCTACAATATCGTTCCGAACACGAAGACCGACCGAAGGAATTTTAGTATATTTATCTCGAAATACTGGATTGAAAACACAGTGGTAGGCAGGGTTTGACGGATGAGGTGTAAGTTTTGTGCATATAGCATATTGAAGGCTCCGTTTAATACGTCTGTTATATAATGAACATTCATTAGCCTCGAGGTATGAACTTTCTACTGGTGAGGCCCCAAGCACCAATGCTGACCCTCAAACCTTGACCATGGACCGGATCCAACATTTTAAGATATGATCACCATATAAATTTAATAAAACAGATCAGTCAGAACCCCAAACGGTGCTACACAAGACCTTAATTATATCGAGGGCCTTTGTACAATTAGCTTTGAGCATTTATATGGGGTATAAACGATATCTTCCAATCAAAAATAAACCCTTTTGTTTATTATCTTAACATCCTTGACTGGCTTACCACAGAATATAAGAGCAGGGTCTCGGTGAAGTTTCCTTGTGTTGTAGAAATGCATACCGACGGTTTTAGATGTAGCATTTCTCGATCATATTGAGACAAATCTGCTGTTGCCTCTCGATGTTGTTATTATTTTTAGCACGGCAACATATAATGTAGTCGTCAAAATATGAAGAACTCTGTAGCAGATGTAAGGCTTTCACCTAGACTATTATTTTTATGCCAAACAGCGTAGAAGAAACAATTCTGCCATAAGGTACACCCACTTCTTGCTCATGCGAGTCAGAAAGAGTGGATCCCACCTGTATCTTAAACCGACGACCATTTAACAATTATGATACAAAGAATTATAATTCACCTTTTTAAAAAATATCAGAGAGACTATACCAAATGGACTTTCTCCATTTGGTGTCGTAGCCTTCCTAAATGTTGAAAAATATGTAGACACCACATGTTCAATATCAATAAAACCATCACAAATAAAGGTTTCAAATCGAACAAGGTGATCTAAACTGTATCGATCATGACGAACACCACATTGCATGTAAGATGAAATCTTGTTGGTTTCAAGAAACCAACCAAGTCTATCATTTATCATCTGTTCCATAGTTTTATAGACGCAGCTGGTAATTATTTGGATTAATATGACCCTTACCCTGTTTGGGGACCGGGATAATACGTGCCTCAATCATTGATTCAATCAATATATTAAAAATTTTAGCCATAAATTACGGTCCTTTATGGCTTAGCGAGAGTCATTGTCATATCAGGGTTTACTTTTAAATTTCGGATTTGTCGAGGTCTTAGATATGGTTCTATCTGCTGCTGTAAATATAAGATCAATAAATTTGAACAAATTACCATCTACAGTATTGACATTCTCTGGAGTGATGTCAGTCTCCCAAAACATCTCAAATACAATCCAGTCTGCTTTATCAAAAATCCACCTAACTACACGTTCTAAAGAGTTAGAAGTGAGAAGTTCTAGGACAATAGATCGCCATGGACCTTCCATGAAAATTCCGAACCCACGACAATCCGCAGGCTGCTGGTAGGCCTTTCCAGGTCCGGTTGGAAAGTAAGCCAGCAAGTTATGAATCCGTCCTACTTCTCAGCTGTAATGGTCGAAGACTAGAACAGGTTATGGAATAGCATGATTTCCGCCGTCCCTCGTTCTGTCTGTGTGTCTGTCGGCGTGAGTTAAGATTTTCGTCTATTTATTTATTTCATTTGTGTTTTACGCGGTACTCAAGAATATTTCACTTAAACGACGGCGGCCAGCATTATGGTGGAAGGAAACCGAGCAGAGCCCGGCCATCCGCAGATTGCTGGTAGACCTTCCCACGTACGGCCGGAGAGGAAGTCAGCACGATCCGGACTGGAACTCACAGCGACCGCATTGGTGGGAGGCTAGCGAGCTAACCGAGTGAGGCATTGACGCTCCCGCACTTTTTCTTCAAAGCGATACACCTACAGTTTTTGTCCGTTTTCAACGAAACTTGGTTGAAGGATAGACTACATCAAGATACCCAGTTGGATTTTCTATTCTGAACAAAAATATAAGAGCAACACCCAAGACATTGTTACAATTGACTGCGTCATCAAATTCCTTCCAATACAGAGGCATAAAATGGAGTCTTAGCTATACATTTCCCCAACTGATGGAAACGTACAACCGATGGTGACGCTGAACCAGATTAGGAAGCAGGGGTGGTATCTGGAGGTAGACCAATTGTTCACCAAAGCAACGTGTTGTTCACTGTACCGACTTAAACATAAGTGCAACGTATACATGTAAACATCCGGTGCACATTCCGACAAGGTTTTCTTTCACTGGCACGTTGGTCAGATAAAGCGAAGATGTGTTTAAATGTCGCTTATGCTAGCATAAGTATGATACTCTTAAAAGAGCACTCTGTTTAGCATACCTCTATTGTGTAGACTTGTGGGCCTAATGGTGGCATGTAGTTTTTTGCTGCAATTCTGTATTAAAACAGGCTGACCACACGGTGGTGATGGTGAAGCAAATCTAAATGTGCCTGTCAGCAATGACCTCTATAACTAGGGTGATGAGCTGTATATGTGCTTGTGTAATGTTGGCTAATTCCTTAGACTGCTAGTATGGCGTCGTTGTTGGATAATGACATGTGTCGAGTTTGTCTCATAACTGTTGAGGTGTACATATAATAATGTTCATATGTTCGCATGGTCATACGCCATACTGGTCTCTTTTACTACTGAAACTGAAGTCCTGAACGTACGGTTATTGCTGTTGCTCAGTTTACACGTTTAGGATATGTGGGAATGCCTTAAAATGAGCAGTGTATCTGACCGATTTAGACAGTGCATGGAGTGAAGGCTGCAGTGATATACTCCGTGTGGGTGCTAGGTTACACTGTAATATTCTGATACACTGTAAGACATATCACGTTGTAAGATTTTAATACACTGTAAAAATATGATACACTGTAAATGCTCTGCACAAAAGTCAGAGCTGACGCGTGTTTTTATGTTACAGTGACATCACAGCGTGAAGCCACTGGTTTCTTTCGGCCGCAATTTTCCCTTGAATACAGCAGTTCAAACGGAGAAGTGTCTTTTAATCAAGGCACCCACGGTGTCTAATGTAGCCCAACACGGTTATAGAGGAGTGCAGACGTGGTATCGAGAATCAGACCAATGCGAAGTTACGTCTACACTCTGCTAACTCATAATCCTATATCCTGTCTTGTATATATTTGAGCTTGTATATATTGTAACACAAAAGTTTGTAGATACTTCTTCTGATGTTTAATTGTGGTTGATTATCGGATTTGAGGCCGGGAGTGGCCGACATTTGGCCATATTCTCCCACCCTTTCTCTTGCGATGTGTAATTAGGTGTGTGTGTCTTGTGTTTGAGTGCATGTCTTTGTGAACTTGTATTCTTATATATACACGGATACATGGCCTCATAAGACTGATATCGGGTTGTGGGATTCACGAAACAAATATCTGTATATAGATATTAAAGACAGTTGGGAATTCTTCCTTTAGAGTGGAGCTATAGTTTGCTATGCCTTAAGTATAGCGGTAGCATTGTATTTACAGAGAAGTCTGTACTTGCTCCGTCACTCTTCCATACTCACTGCGTCTATTGTTTTATCTCTAGCAAGGAGCAGCTCCCGGACCACCCCTTCGTTCTCTTGTAAGTTATTACGTAATAATCCCCTGTGTCCGTGCACACCTTTATTTCTGTATTTACACACACCTTAGCTGCCAGCATGGACGACTCCGAGGGGGATGATGAACCTTCAGTGGAATTTGTACACACTCCACAAGTAAACGCAGTCGTGATGTATCTGTTAAACGTACCAATTCAGATGGGGAAAATCAGATAATCGAGTCAAAGAAATAACCAAAATAATCACAATGTCATTTATTACCTCGATGGGAGGTCTACCCATTTCGGCTTGTAATAATATAAAGTTTGGCCAAGCTAAACAGCAAGGTGATATCAAGTAAGTCAAGAAGTATAGTAGCAAAGATCTACTGATTATATGCTCAGCTCGTGCACAAATTAAAAAAGCTTTAGTTTAACTACACTTATGAGAAGGGCTGTAATCAGTAATCAGCCATGTCTGCTCGCGGACTTGTGGCTGAAGAGTTGGCAGAAGATGACCTTCTATGCGCTGTAAGATAAGTAAGTGTGTAAAAGTTGGAAGAATGTATGACGGAAAGGAAAAAATAAAAACATCGTGAATGTTACTACTCTTCGACCTGCAGGGTAACGGAAGTTACATCGGGTTATGAAATTTTCCCGGTTAAACCATACATCCCCCCTGTCCTTCGCTGTTTCATATTTCTGCTTCTTGCAAGGCAAGCGAAGATGCCAGTGTTCAGGCTACCATGACTTTGAACCTTGTGAGAACTTAGATAGGCAAGTATAGTTGACTATGTGTCAACAACGAATCTCCTGATCATTCGTCAGCGTACCTCGTGTGTCAATACAGGAAACAAATAGGCAGAACCCATTACATCCGGGTGACGCAAAAGATTTCATTCTCTGAAGCCCTGAAAAGTGTACAGTATGAAAACAGGCAGCCGTAACCCCGAGAATCCTGAAGACAGAGCACTGCTTGAAGGCGAGGACACCTCGCCCTCGCCTTCAGCGCAACCAACGACAATAAAGCCCATAACTCGGCAAAAACGTGTCAAACCTGTGTCATGAAGCCCACTTCAACACAAACTGAATCCACCTCCTCCATCTAAACAGAAGATCTCTGTTAACATGGTCACTCGTATAATCGCCTTTATTTGCTGAAATTATGCTAAAAGTCTTTGACCTGAGTGACAACAAGACCTGCGTTTCAGAAATACTCTGCATCACCCAGGCACGTTTGGAGACTGAAGCAGTCAACTGTCCTCGTCTAGCTCCTATGTTGAATAGCTTGGCAGAAAGTGTGGATTTATAATGTATCATTTGATTAACTTTAACCTGTTTTTTGTCCTTCTCTCTTTCTTAACAATGACTTTTCACCTACTTCACTATAACGTACGAGGTATTGATACACACGGGCAAGAATTTAAATTCTACATTTCTAATATGAATCCTTCACCACATGCAAAATGTATGTAATAAACATTCTTAAAACAACACCTCAGTTTCACTTACCCCGATTACTATATTAGTAGAGTTGACAGGTATATAAGGGTCATCGGAGGCGATGCATGGACATTCATGCTCTGAAAATTCCTCAACTGAAGAATATCGAAGCCCAGTGTTGTGACATATCTAGGTCTTCTGGCCATGCCGTCGTTGTGTTCATGCAGTTCATGTAAACTTGTACGAGAAAAGATCTGCCAACAATCTGCAGATGTTCCTGAGATTGTTGGCAGCTCTCGTATGAGTGAAATATTCGTAAAAAATCAGTATGGTGTAGTACACCGATCAAATATAAATGAAATATTCCACCACAATACTGCGTTTGTTAAACAGCATTTAACTTAGTTTATTTTTTCACAATTATAATATTTACAACAATTACATTTATTTCACACAGAGAACGTATTTTCATAAATATGTTGGCAAGGAATAAAAAGCAATCAGAGCCTATATCCCCAGAACAGTTTGTTAAACTGATCATCGGCTCTTTCAAGGCTACCGTTTTCATTAGTAAATATAAAATTACACTATTGTTTGTAACTAATAGTCACCTGAATACTTTCAAATGTTTTATTTTGTATATGTATGTTTAGTTTTTTTCTCAAACAATACAATACAGTTCAAAAAGGAAAACTGTAATATTAAGCTGGATAATAATTGCATGGACATACAGACTTATACATGTACTTACACAGTTATTAACATCGTGGATGAACCAGTCGGACATAAAAAGGCTTTAATTTTTAAGTTAATGGGCTTTCTCAAATAGCAGTCAAACAAAAACCACATCGATGGTGAAGAGTACGTTTGGTGATTGACATGCTTGTCTGTGTACCTCACATTGAAATTTTCTGTCTACCCCCCATTGAAGTTTGTATTATATTACTGCAATGATTTTAAACAATGACTGCTCGTACAATTTAAGAGAACTACTGATGGGAAGGAAATCTGGCTTGACGACTAGGTCATGCTCTCTGTATAGTAGCATTAATGTGATAATATTATCGCTATGAAATGGCGAAGGCGTAATCGTCACCGAAAAGCGCCGCACGAGGTCGCAGAAGGCAGTACCTAGTGTGACCACCATGAACCGCAATCAATTCGCGTCTCCTCCTTGGCATACACTGAATGAGTGTTTGGATCCGGGGACGTGGAATCCTAATCCATTCTTATTGCAGTGTATGTGACGGTTGCGGAAGCGTCTGAGGAGCTGGGTTACGCTGGCGTAAACGCCTGTCGAGTTCGTCCCAAAGATACTCCATAGGCTTGAGGTCTGGCGATCTTGATGCCCATGGCAAAACATTAATGTTCTCATCCTCTAGGTCTTCCACTGTTAAACGTGACGTTTGCAGCCTGGCATTGTCCTGCTGAAAGAGTTCTCTCTGTCGATCCAAAATGAGAAGCATGTGAGGGCGCAGAATTTCATCCCGATAGCATACAGCTGTCAGGTTGCACCAGTTCACTTCTGCCTGTGTAGGAGATGGGACCCCACATCATGACACTGCCTCCACCGAATCTGTCAGCTTGGACGAGGCAATTGTTGGCAAAATGTTCCTTGTGGCGCCTGTATGCGAGTTATCGTCCATCATATCTCTGTAAAAGGAAACGTTACTCGTCGCTGAACCATACCCGCCGCCAGTTTCTCAAGTTCCAGCCCTGTTCATTATTGCACCAGCGGACGCGTAAAAGTCGATGTTGCCGTTGCAAAACGGGACCAACGTAGGGTCTCCTAGCCCCTCAACAAGCTTGTCGAAGTCCGTTTCGAATGGTTTGTGCAGACACTCGTCTTAAACTAGGTACGTGCCCAACTGTGTTCGTTGGTGTGGTTGTTCGGCGGCGCAAGTGATGGACCTGGATGTAGTGATCTTGTTCTGCAGTTGTTATGCGAGGTCTACCATTTCGGGACCGGTTTTCTGCAAAAAAAGAATCACTGGAACCAGTTCCAAAGGCGGAAAATAGTGCTCAGTCTGACGTTCATGTGAGGTGTGACTTCTGCCTGCGACTCACCTAACTGGTGGCGGCCAATCACAGTGTTTTAATTCGCAAGGTTGAGTCTCGGCACCCTAGAATTCTTGTACAGTGAAACGGGAAAGGTACATCATTGCCAGAATTGTAGCTTCAAATAACCATCACCACCCTAGTATTTTCCCCAAGTTTTATTTGCATTCGTCAAAATCTGGACATTTCATAGCACTTTTTTTCAGTGTAGTTGGCCATGTTGTAACATTACAGAAGCATTGAAAAACATAATCATCCATGGCCATTATACCCAAGAGAAGATATTTTTTATCATTCAACACTTTCTTGTGACATTTTAATTTCTGCGTTTCTTCTTTGACAGAGTATAAATTGATTTCAAGTCAAGTCCCCACTTATAGTAGAATTATGTCTGTTTTGGATAGAACTTAAAAATTCTTTTACCTTTTCCCTGAAAATTAACAAGGCAACAAAATGCCATGACTTCACTTCCAGCAATCACAACTGAAAAAAATGGTGGTTATGCTAGGTTGATTTTTTTGATATGTTGTAGAGAAAAGTGCGAACTGCATTTGGTAGTATGGCATTGTATGACGCCAAAGTTAAGGCATAGATATTTTCGAGGTTGAAGTTGACAAATTTACTACATAAATAGTGAGGAAAATCAATGCGCATGTGTAGTCTGAAAGTGTCAGTCAGTCCATGATGTTAGTATGGCAAATTACCTCCCTTTGAAGAGACTGTCTTAATAAGTTATGCACTCTGACACACAGCCTTAGTAGCAGACTTCCTGTGATACAAAAAAAAACAATGTCATTCAATGCACTAACCTTGGATATTTGTTTTGGGCACTAGTATCAACTCTGGAAGGGATGGAAAGAGGATTTCACAGTACAGGCAGGCATATGTGTGAAATTCTAGCAATCAGGCGTGAGGGTGTGGTCAAAAACAAGATACAGAATTTGAGTAACCTGAAAGTGTCAGTCAGTCCACGATGTTAGTATGGCAAATTACCTTCCTTTGAGAAAACAAGGTACAGAATTTAGCCCAAAAATTAGGACCATGTAAAACTATATCAAAAAATAATGTCAAAATAATAATAGTAAAATTTAACACTAATATGGTAATAATGTCCTTTAAATACATTTCAATCCATTCTTTGTTGCTCTGTGAACTCCAACCACAGGCATCTCTGGCTTTGGAAAATCACTGTGTCGAGATTACCATTAGAACATTATCAGTTGTGTCTTGGATGATAGTTGCACCACACTCATCCAATATACCTTGGAAATGGAATCAGTTATATTGTTCTCCATTTGTTATCCAAACCACTGATCTCTCATAGATTTCTATGTATATGTATAATATTGAAATATCTCTTACTTTAAGAGTAAGTGCACAGTGCATGGTAGTTCACAGCCTACCATGAAAACGTGTTGCACAGGAACATCAGTTTCCGTCAGAATCTAACAATGTACTGCTTACTCAGGGGCGAGAGATATATACATACAAATCAAAATCACAGTTAATGTGAATCGAGTTAAAAAATCTGCTGCTATACAAAATTTCTGAAACTCAAATGTCCAATATAATTATAAAGAACTTTATATTTAGTTCAGTGTCATATTCAATACTTGAATACACAAAATGCACGTTCTCCACCATAGAGGACGTGAATACTCACATCACCATG